>ML797231.1:46451-65558 GCA_009831015.1 Picea engelmannii | reverse complement strand
CTTCATGAAAATGATCTTTAAAGAAGAGCTAGATCTTCTATCACCATGTCATTATCATGTCATCATCTTGATAACCAAAAATGAGGATAACAGTAGCCTCCAACTCGGGCTTATTAGCTCACGTCTTCTTCCTTGTTGAGGGTTTCTTCTAAGAAACCTTCCTCTTTTGCGGTGTCACTATCCCAATAGGGGGATCTTCAGGTGGATGGGTGGTAGCTTTGCCTCCTCCTTTCTCTCCTTCTCTTTCATATGCTCCTTTGTGTCCTTCTGCTTAACCTTCTCCTCCTCCTAGCGAGTCAGACCTATTATATTCATAAGCATTTTCCTCTTCATAGCTCTCTGTATCATGGACTTCCTCCTACTTTTTCTTCTTCATCGTCCCACTGGACTGTCCAACATGCTCAACCTGGGTAACTATGGGGCTTCCTATGGTGTCGGTGTTGGATAATTTTTCATCAGCGACAGGTACCAGAAATTCCTCTGGCCATTCCTTTGTAATATGCTCCATGTTTTCATCTATGAGCTTGTAGTACGACTGTAATTATTCCTAGTGCTCATCTCTGCGCGCGGTGATGTATATGAAATGAGGATCACTGCGGAACTTTGCAATAGGTCGGTACTGGTGCAGGGTGCGAGGTGTCATACGCAGGAATGATTTAGTGGTGACCTTCAATTGCCGATAGTATGCAGGAAACACAGCATTGGACTGCCACTGCTTCGTCATGTCGTTGGTATACCATGGGGTTGAAAACTAAGCGGCCAACGGCTCCGAAGGTTCGATATTTGGAAAGGTGGCTCCTTCAAGAATTTTCCAACTGACAAATGCGATCAAAATGATCAACCAACTGTAATGGAATTCATATCCCAAGTCCTGGGCTTCGCGGAAATCCTTCTCTAGTTCGTTGACAAGGTAGTTCGTTCAGTTCATTTGCATGCCCTCCACACACTTTCCTGCGAGGTCCACCACAAACCCGGTGACCTGTGTGGGGCAGTTCTTCCTCATGATTTTTCCAGATAGGAGTTGACAAGAAAGGCACATTGTGTCGTCCTGTATAGAGGCTACCTTGTAAGCTTGCTTTACTTTCTCTACCTCTCCATAAGCTTCCTTGATGTGTTGCACCAAAGATCGGTCTGCGGCCTTCCCTGGATAAAACTGCTGAGGGTCAGAACCCTTCACACTCAAACTTGTGATCCAGTGGATCGGCATTGGATCCACAGTAATCCTCCTATCCATCCATAAGTATCCTCCATGATAGCACAAAAAAAGGAGTTTAACGCAAACGTTAACCTCCTGGTGGCGGCCAAAATGAGGGATCTTCATTACATTCAACACAATGGATTGCGCCAACCCCTTAATCCATGGTTGTGAGATGAGATGAGTTTTCCTTCCAGTTGTCTTCATGACATAGCGATGGGGTGATAAAATAGCGTAGTTCTTCCGGTCTCCTAAGTTGAAGTCATTGTTCTTCAGCAACGGGATTTGTCCTAACTGACTCCCGACTATGTGAATTCCTTTCAGAATGTATGCAGTAAAAATGGAGTACTCAAATTCTCGAGGGATACTTTCGCAGTTAACAGCGCGAGCTAAAGGTGGAATGTAATCAGGTAGGATCAAAGGGATCTTCTTCACATTAGCCAGATCGCCACGGTGATTACTTCGTTGTTCAACTACATGATTGACACAGCCGGGACGACATCCGGTCGAAGGGGAAGCCTGCAGTCCCATAGTCGAAGATGCCTGAACACCTTTAGATATCGGTTTATCATCCATTAGTTTCTTAAGGACTTCCTCGACAGAATTCTCGAATTCACTAGGTTCACCCGACATTCTCGCTTTTATCAAACAGGTGGGGTAGATAAATGGATGTCGGGGTAGACAAGAGGAAAGGAGGGGTCTAGTTCTAGATAACATAGCTCGACACTTGGACAATTCTCTGCTTATCTCAATCAATCACGGGTATCAAAAAGTGGTCCCAACGCAATGAACAATGAGTTAAATAAGATGGGCATCACGACGAATCTTCCAACAGCCATGAAATGCTTCCATCAATGTAAATTTGTCCATTATGGCACAGTCTCAACGTCTAAAAGCGGTCAATAATCTCATAAATTTGTTTTCTAGCCGTTCCAGAGCGTCATTCTAACGGTCAGGGCACCTCCAACGGTCATCTAAATTCGTTGAGGTGAATTCCAATTCTACATGAACCTGTTGTTCCAGCGAGGTTCAAATCTCGTGAGCCTGCCTCCTACGAGGTTCCAATCTGCGAAGTCTTCCATCTGGTTTCTGTAACTTCTTGTATCTTTTCAAACTTAGACTTCTTCTTATTGAGCTTCCTTTCCTTCTTCCCTATGATCTGAGTCTCTCTAATTGTTTCTGGAATCCTCTTTCCATTTTTATTCTTATCTTCCCCTAGCGCAGGGGCTTCGCACTGTTGAGGTGCCCTCAAAGGGTATGAATTTAATATCTTTTTTTTTAATACTTCCTGAGTGGACACACTTCTTTCTTGCATAGATAGGTTTTTCAAGCATTCTTTCATTCTTTCAACCTTGATAGATAATTCTCTTTCTTTTTGTCCCTCCTGCGTTGTTATTTTGTTTTGTTGCTTCGACTTATCTTCTCGTTCTTCTATTAGTCAGTCTATTTTCCTAGCTATGAAATCCCTTAATTCTTGCTTTTTCTTTTATGTAGCTTCTTCCTCTCCTTTCCTTCTGATCTGATCCTTCTCAATCAAAGTCTTACCTAGCAATAGTGAGAAAGGGGCGATGTCCCCAATAAACCTAATGACCTCAAATTCTTCTTTAGTCGATGTTCCATGAACAATAATAGGTACAACAGTTACTCTTCCACATAAATTTATCACCTTACCCTTAAACAAACATATCCTTCCCAATGAAGGTACCATGGTAGGCTTTCCCAAAATTTCCCAAGTTTCCTCTGTCATAATATTCACTTGTGTTTCTTCATCCAAGACACAGTCTATGTCGAAGTCTGATATTCTTATACTTATGTGTTGTTTTTCTTTCAAAATTTCTGGTAAACTGACATCTTTATGGATATCCATCGTTTCTTTCAACTGTAATAACATAGTCTGAACTTCCTCTGATTATTTCTCTTTATGACTTTCTAACATGCCCTTAGTCTCTTGACTTTCTTCATAGTTTTCTTGTTTCATGTTCATTCCTTCAACTTTAGCAATAATCCGTGGAAAATCCTCAACCTCATGACCAACAATATTACAACAAAGACTAATAGGGCCTACCTCAGGAAATACCTTAGCAATATGCCTCGGTATTTTGCAATTATAACACAAAGTCAATCCTTTTTTTCTCTTAAATGCTCCCCATCCTTTTCTGTACTACGCACTTCTCCTAGGATCATAGTGCTCGACCCGCAATCTGCAAAAAAAAAAATTCTAGGTTCGTGCATCCACTTATTAGTCCAAAAAATATTTCGATGCATAGGAATAACATATCTTTCTTAATTTTCAATAAATTTACTCGAATCAACTCTTTCGTTCAACTGCATCCTATCCTTCAGATTGGGACAAAATCTATTAAACATACTTAAATTCATGATTTCAAAATAATTTTTTTTACTTATCTTTCTCTTACCAAAGCACAAATCTTACCTTTTTAGGATGTTACCTCTTTTATTTAGATCATCTTACTTTCTTAGAACAAATATTCACAATTCAAGTAGAGTATTGCGCACTTCAACAACAGATCTACACAGAGAGCTTCTCTTTTTCTTTACTTCAGTTCCCAGCATTCACAGTTTCACGTCCCGGCAAAAGAACCATTTGTTGCCACAGGGGCAGACCCAGGGTTCAACTCTTAACAACACACCAACAAAACCCCGACTACCATCCCTTTCGGCAACACCTACGAAGCAGGTGAAGTCTCACCCAAGGTAGAAACAGGGGGGGTTACAAGACGTGGGTGTTTGTAACCAGGCTGAGACACAGATATGTGATAAAAACACCTCGCAGTATATTCTTTTAACGCTTATAAGGTGGCATGCACTAGTTTACTAACCCTATTAACTCCACAGAACATAAATATAGATCGTCGCAGTAACCAATGACAATATACCCAAAGAACTTAACACTTAGCATGATAAGTTAGATCTAGCATTCATTTACCCTTAACATAGTAAGGCAATTAAGCAACAACAGATCTATCTATAATTCATAATAATAAAAGTATTGAGCAGATTCACAACGTAAATAACATATCACAAAACAAACCAAAGACACAAGATATACGTGGTTCACCCTAGTGTGGGGCTACGTCCACCAACCGCTTCGCTTCTTTATTATCTGTTGAGATCTTACATTCAGCCACTCCTGTGCACTAAGCAACAGAGTCAAGATCCATACCAGACAGGATATATGTGCACTAAGCGCTAGATCCTCCTTCCAAAACTAGGTCAATGCACAAAGCCAAATCTCTATCAAACACAAAGCTTTAACATACATACATTCCTTTGCACAAAAAAACTTGAACTACTTGCACTTAGCTACCAAAACTTCTCTTTCTACAAAATATTCTTATTTATTTATAGTTTTACAAACCCTTACAATAAGGCCTAAACATGGGAAAATCCCATGGACCGACATCCCATAAACCCATTACAAAAACCCTAGAGGACCCCTTACTGGGTCTACATAATTCGCAAAATAAGTGATATCCGCGATCTCAACTCTGCCTGGGTGCTCCTTCTTTGACCAGCTTGTCGAAGACCAAAAGTGGGCCAAATATGACCAACGTTTCCTCAAAACTTGGTCGAGGGCCAACATTCCACAATATTGTAGTTGTGGGCAACCTGTGTGTTGGGATTATGCGTCATTCTTTGAAGAATTCCCTTCGAGGGGCGAAGTGGTGTATTAAAATATTTCTTCTCAATTTGAAGAGGGACACTAGGCTGGGAAGAATATGTTGGGTCATGCACAATAGGAATAGGCTCAGATGTGTCATAATTCTTGGCTCGCATTTGAAAATTGACCATGTGGTCACACATAAAAACATAAGCATTCAAGGATGACCCCTCATGGTGAGGGGTAGCTGCCATGCCCCCTTATGGAGGGGAAATATTTGTTGCAACCATATGTTGCAGTTGAGGGGTAAAACGATAAATTAAAACAATAGGCTACTGGGGGGCTTTTGTTATGCCAAATAGATATGGATATAATCCTTTTGAGGACATTGATGAGTATCATGGTCCTCCCTACAAATCGTGTATGGGAACTCACTCTTATTCTTCTATTTGGTGCCCCCCTCCTGATTATTTTGGGTGGGTGCAATCCCTTTCTTAGTATTGGAAATTTTCTTCTTATTTATTTTCATCTTTCCTCTAGGTTGTTGAGGATTATTCGATTGCATGGAATGCACCGAATTCACCTCATAGTTATAAGTAGGGAGTGTGGAAGTATGAGCACTAGAACTAGTAGCTTACGGGTGTGAC
This sequence comes from Picea engelmannii, assembly GCA_009831015.1. Taxonomy (NCBI): domain Eukaryota; kingdom Viridiplantae; phylum Streptophyta; class Pinopsida; order Pinales; family Pinaceae; genus Picea; species Picea engelmannii. Next base: position 60,094 of record ML797231.1, on the reverse strand, counting down.
AAAATAACCATATGAACGATCTGGTCAACTAACTGGTTCATAGAGGCATGGGAAATAGAACCAACCACACCATCGACATGGGGTCCTGGGTTTGGCTTCTCCATATCTGTTGATGGCCTAGGAGCATGGGGGATAATCTCATAAAGGGTATCTGAATGAGAGTAAATCAAGTCCAAGTTTTGGGAATTCATAATGGGTTGCTCCTCAGTAGTTACTCCAGCTATAGCTACATCCTTGGAAATCGTTGGAAGGATAGATTTAGTGAACCACTCCATCAAGAGCTTATGATCTAGGATCTAGATCTTGATCATCTTATGCCTTCTTCACCACTCATGAATGTGATCAGAAATGTGAGTAGTGGTGTCTTGACTCAGTGATGTCAAGAGATCCATTCATATCTCATACCAAATGAGTAGTTGGTAATGCGTAAGGAACATCATTGCTAAATCATTGAGGATTTTAACGAAAGCGCCTTGTAATTCAATATACCACTTAAAAACACTTATTGTTAGGGATCTCTGGAAAAAAACACATCCTCACTCTATCATCCTTCAAGGAATTGGATGAGCACCACAAGTGATATGTTATGATGTTTTTGGAGGGGTCTTCTCCCATATTTTCGTTGAATTTTGGAATGTCTGGCGACAAATTTCCAGGCATATCCAACCATGAAGGGTTTTGGGAAATAGGGTCATTTTTCAATCATGATAGATCATGTAAGTCTAACGTTGCGAGGTATGGAAATGATGTGTGAGCAAATGAATACTAGGAGGGAGATGAAGTATATGTTGTCCCAAATGAACCTTGTAGTCCCCCTACATTTGTACTACCCAAAGGCTATTGAAGTTTTCATGAAGAGTGAGTTTCCCTAGGAATGGTGGCACTTCTAGGAGCATGAATGCTCCCTAGACTAGATGAGCCCCGGAGGGGGATTTCCCCGATGGGTATATGTAGACCCTCTAGGAAAAATGTTCCCAAAATTAGTCCCAGGGAAGAACCCCCTGGAACCTAAGGTATAGATAAAGAGAAATATTCCCTAATTTGAAAAGTTACCCACAGGGGATGGGCCCCTAGGGAAAGGTGTTCTAATCCATGGGAAGTTAAAACCTCCTGAAATATTACTACCCCCATCCTGACTAGAGACAACCCCAAACTAGTATGAAAGTTCCACCCAAAAGGTACACCTACACCAGATGATGATGAGCCACTCATAGGAATGGTGGAGGTAGAAGGAGTTCCACCTCCAATATTGGAACCAAGGCTCGCCCCCCCACCAAAAAAATATCTATAAGTGGGAATCATAATAGAAGGGATGGTAATATGATAAGATCCAAATAATTGTATACATAAATACCACAATAGATTCATAGAGAAATATAGAAGAAGCACACTTTTATTATTATCAAACCCTTAGGGTAGGGAAACACCATACAATGGATCCTATTATGGAAGGGATCCTATCCTGTTCACTTTCCTCTTCAAGGGGGAATCCTCCTAATGAGATACACACTCCAAATATAATACTTCTTCTTCATACCCCATTACATTGTTTGAACCCCTTTATATAGTGATACCAATCACCTGAGAACATTCTAGAGGAGGAACCTTCTAAGAATTCCTCTTACATTTCTTATATCTAACTAACACAGTGGGCCTTATTTAATACTATAGTGTACCTAGTCGACCTTACATTCTATGGCCTCCACTATTATCACTATGGGTCCTCTACCCCCCACCTCCCTCCCCACAAACACTACCTCTCTAGCTACACTACATTCCATCCCCCCTAAGAGAGAGTTGTCCTCAATGCTCATTATGAGGGTGTACAACCATATAACAGGGTCTCATGGATAAATGTGGACCATGAAGGAGGCTGTAGAACTAGGGTCCCATGTAGAAATGTGAGCCATCATGATGAAGTAGTCCAACCGCTATTGTAAACATGGGTCCTATGTCCAAGTTCTCATGTGAACTCCACGTTGAAGATATCGAAAATCAAGAACCATCTTAAAATTATGCCCCAAAGATCTACACTCATCATTTGGGTTGAAATATGTAGAACTGACCAACAAGTCATCCACTACTACCAGATAATAAAAAAAAATTGAAGAATAATATGCAGAGAAGACTCTTTTTTACTCTTTAGTATGGGCTCTACATGAGGTGAAGTAGAGTCATCAAATAGGAGATGGAAGTGGTTGTCATCCTAGAAATGACAACTATCCATATACCAATAATCACAATCGACCGTAAAATCATACCAATCATCTACTTCTTGATTATATTCATCCATGATGTCCTCCATAATATATTCCTCCTTCATATTGGATAAGGACTCGTGAATATTGTGAAATCTATCCTTGAGGCCATCTTGAAAGTCATGCATTTGGGATTGGAATGTGTCATGCATTTGTGCTTGGAATGCTTCAAGTTGTTGTAGAATTTCCTTTAGGATTTCAGAGTAAAGATCCATTGGAAACACCACATAAATGAAAATTGTTAAAATACTTTATCCAATGGAACTGATATGTTAGAAATCTGAGAACCTTGCGACAAGTTATGAACTCTGCAATCCTAATGTCGTCACGAAAAAAAAAAGGTTGATTTAAATTAGTGATATCTTCACTTTCAAAGCTCCAATTCAGATGACTATTTTTTGAAGTTGGGTGAAATTTCGAGAGGGACTTAGATTTGTAATTTTTTTTTACAAATACTTCCCTCGAGTGCTACAGAAATAAAAAAATCATGCGGCCATCAGCGGAAAATCCCTTAAAAAATTGCATATTTTAAAATGCCAATAACTTCACTTTCCGAACTCCATTTTAGACGATTTTTTTTTTTAAATTGTTTTTTATTTAGAGAGGAACTCATATATACAATCAGTTTCTACAAATTGTACCTAGAATACTACATGAGTTTTCCGAAGTGTCGCGACCATCTTTTTCTTCTTAAAAAAAAATGCAAAATAGAAAACAAATTCCCACAATTCCTGCCAAGGAAAGTGATCTAATACCAATTGATAAGAACCAAATAATTGTATACAAAAATACCACAATAGATTCAAAGAGAAATATAGAAGAAACACACTTTTATTATTATCAAACCCTTAGGGTAGGGAAACACCATACAATGGATCCTATTATGGAAGGGATCATCTCCTGTTCACTTGCCTCTTCAAGGGGGATACCTCCTAATGAGCTACATGCTACAAATACAATACTTCTTATTCACACCTTATTACATTGTTTGAACCCCTTTATATAGTGCTACCAACCACCTAAGAACATTCTAAAGGAGGAACATTCTAGAAATAGAACCTTCTAAGAAGTCCTTGTACATTTATTATACCTAACTACCATAGTGGGTCTTATTTAATACTATAGTGGACCTACTCCACTTTACATTTAATGGCCTCCACTATTATCACTATGGGCCCTTCGGGTCCCCGCCACTACCTCTCTAGATACACTACAACATATGAACTCTAGGTATACTAAGGGATGGAAATGAAGACACAGATGGGGCCCCGCATATCGATGGACCTATAGAAAGAGGGATAGAAGGTGTTGGTCCAGTGGTGCTAAGAGAAGGTATTGTGGACATCATGTGGATGCCCCTAGCCCACTTGTAGATGGGATTGAAGGCTTAGATACACTGGATGAAACACTCGGTCCTGACATAGTGGGGGGATTTCTAAACAAAGAAAAAGGCTCACTAAAAATATCCCTTACCTGAACAAGTAGAGGTGGTTCAAGATTAGTTAAAGGAGGGCTAAGGTTTGGTAGAGGAATTTCGTCTACCACTTCCACTTCAACCAAAATAGTCTCCTCGAACCAAATATAATACACTTTGAATTCTCGGTCATCTATTTAGCATCGCTTAAGAGGTGTTTTTTCCTCCATGATTGGTTCTTGTCCTCATAGTCGATGAGACTGATGTGGTAATTAATCCATAGTGAAAATAATAGGTGTCAATCAAACACAATTCAAGCTAAGGATGATCTAGACTCAAAATCAAAGAGAATGCCCCTATTAAATATAGGATAAAAACAAGAAAACCAATGGCTCTGGGGGCTTCCGAAAACCAAACCTCTCGAGGAGATGAAGTCCCCAAAATATTTTCTAGCGAAGGTATGAGGAAAAATTACGATGATCTACGTGAAACAACCTTGATTGGTGCAAGCACCCTTTATTAATTCGGGTACCCTCCCGGGGAACTGAGATCATGAACAAACGTTTGCCCTAGGTACTATAGGCATGTCCAACCTACATTCAACTCTATTGGCTACCTAAGAAAGGTCACTAAGGATACCACCTCACAATCAACATGGGGGCTTCACCTTGTTGACCAATATCATATCACATTCATTCATAAAGGGGATTTTTTTAATTGTGAAAAATAAATTCAATATATTGTAGCTATTGGGAGGGGATGTGGGGTATAAGAGGTTTATAGGTATTGGGGGTTATATAAAGGCTATCTAGTAAAAACAGGGGTTTAATTTATTGGAAAGATGTATTGGTATGGGGGTTCAAAAAATTGATTTTTTTAGGTATTTATCAATATCTACTGAACTTAGGGGTATTATTTCATATCCCACGAATGAAGGTGCTATGTCAAAGGTTCATTGAGTGAGGACCTTGTGACAATCAATGATTGGGAATATAGTCGCAGGTCCTAAAACACGTAAGGGCATGGAAACTATGCTTGAAGCTTCGAAGGAGTTACTTCACATAGAGGCGTGACACCAATGAAACCCTTGTATACATAGTAGTCAAAGTGGTACCAAAAACACCAAAACAAGAAGAGAGGAATAATCTCCCTACTTTCCCCGATGCGACCTCATTCTTAAGTCATGTGTTAGAGGAGCTTCCCAACACACTATTTGTAAAAATGTATTTTCACTCTTTAATGACTCCTAGGTTTCATTTTCGTGGCCTTGGAGAGTTTACTCTCCAATCCTATTCCAAGGCCATAAGCCTATCTAATGTTGGTTCACTAAAAGAGAAAAATGTCTAGTAGATTTTAGATTACACAATTATTTTTAATGGATGTTTTTTACATCAAAGGGAAATGAATGAAACCTTAATGGTGTTTATGACTCTTGACCCAACCAAGCAATGCAAGTGATGCCAATTTATTTTGTTCACTTCAATGAATTCTAGCTATGGGAGGGAAAGAGGTTTTTTCCTTTGTAATATTTTAATAGCAATCCCACACACCAAACAACCATTCAAATAATTCAGATCCAAAATTCTTATAAGAACTAAAGTCAAACAAGTTAGCAATGAAAACTCTTGTTCTAATGCTTCAAAAGCTCACAAGCATGCAAAACAAATTTATTTTTTATTTTTCAAGTGTAATTCAAAAATATTCCTAATATATGCAAGAACACAAAATGCAAATGGAAAACTAGCAAATCAAAAAGCCAATGAATGTAGGAAATTGGTAGTGATGCTAGTTAATCCCACTCCAATGTCTCTGCAAATATCTCACCCAAAACTCACATGGAATGGATCTTGTAATGGGCACTAGCCACAAAAGGGAAAGCTAACCAAAAGAAACCAATGTAAGGAACTACTAGATCTGTTCATATCTATTGGGTTCTCTTCCCAACTTCATAGGATTACCAGACAACAAATATAATTAAGCAATCCACACAAGTCACATAAACTCACTCCAAACAACAAATGAAAGTAAACTATGTGACAATAAGACTTAAACAAAGGAAAGATGTGCACAAAACATATCACTTAGAGGCTTTTGGGATCATACATGGTATATTTAAACTCAAAAGATTGTCAATCCTGTAGTTTCCCTAATTTATAGGGATCGTCACGGGACACAGGAAGTACAATCAACACCGATCACCGCATGACTCTTATATTGCAACCTATGAAAACTGTAGATTTTTAATTTTTTTTTGAAAAAATGGATATGTGTCATATATGTCTCAGATCTATCCAAAAGAGATCTAACCTCTAGAGGAGTATAGGAAAGACAAATTAAATTGCAAACATAAAATATAAGGTGATTTCGAAAGGAAATCTAAACTAGAGAAGAATCAAAGATTCTTTCCCAGTGGAGTCGCCAGTTCTATTATTGGAGAAATCTCACTAGTATGGTAAGTTAGATCTCCCTAGGATGTGCCTATTGATCCTAGACAAATAGTGGGGCTAGACTTCTATGATTTTCCTATATCTAAACAAGTGATTCCTTTTATACCAAGACATGATAGAGTGGCATACCTTATTTCTATAGGTTGTCCTTGTATGTCCTAGTTGTTGTAGACCTTGAGTTCTAGCTCCAATATTTGCAACTTGCTTTCTACACACAAGAAAAAAAAAACACTAATATATTTCTTCTTCTAGTGTTAGAAATCACTAATTTGATTCAGATCTAACCTGATCTATTGATTTCAAGATCAGATCCAAAAATTCATGAGAAAAACATAAACATAAATTTTACGAGGGAAAATCATTGATCTATTATATCATAATGTAAATAATACATCAAATTGTATAGCTTAATGAAGATACATTCCCCTTTGGCTCCTTTTCCCTTGCTTCTCCTCAACTTCTTGATCAAACCAAGAAATATAATTTTGGCTGTTGTGGAAGGAAAATCACCTCTTCAATTGGAAAACATAACTTTTCAAATGATTCTTCCTCTTTCTTACTCAAGACTTGACTTCTTTATACATATCATAGGAAGATGCTTGGGAGAACTTATAGATCTTCTAGAACCCAATAAAAAATTGAATGATGTAAGTTCCTAGGTTCATGCGACGAAGATATAACTCATCCATCGCTCACCTCTTCACAACTCATCGAAACTAGAATTTTATGGGGCTCATCGCCTATTTCACTATAAATGACCAATGACATTCTCTCCTATAGGTCCCACAACGACCCTAAAAAAAGTCTTAAATCCTGAGAAAGAAATGTGTTTTGACTTTCATCTTCTGCTAGATTCCCTTCTAGCCCTATAGGGTGGAAATTAAGGCTATAGAAATGCCACTGAATAAGAAATATTAGAGCCATGTCATAGTGAATGAGTGTGCACTTCCAGGTTTGTATCTTCTTACAATGGATTTTGAAAATCATGAATATTGTGAGTGGGATGTGTAATTGGAAATTCTTCTTCTATTTGATGATGTTTGTATAGCTTTAGATGGTTCACATTAATGATTGTATGGATTCTTAATTGGGTTGGAAGGTCTAACTTGAATTCATTTTTTCATGCTTCTATCTCACTTGTTGAAGAATGGTATAGGGAAAATAGCGAAGAGGTTGGTTATTTTGGTGTTGTTGGCATTTAAAGCATTGTTTTGGAAAATGAAGCTAGACTTGGTTTCTCACCTAGATTGAAGTGAGAACCCTATATCAATATTATTGGATTTTATACTTGTGTTGTGTATCAAAAAGAGCATGTTACATATGAGTGTGTATTTGAGCCAATGTGTCATGCAACAAGTCAGCATTTTATTCTTCCTTTTTATTTTTAGGTGAACTAGCAAGGGGTAGAAGCATTAGGAGCTCATAGGGGACAACAAGTTCAAAATCAAAGAAAACCCCAAAAGGGGATTAACTTGTGGAGCTATGAACTACTCGATAATATTTTTTTTGGATGAAGTGCAAATAGTTATCCCGCGATTTATGCATACATTAGAACATGTGAAGGCATGAATGATGATGCAAATGAACACCTTTATCTAGATACCCATTTGAGGATGAAAGACAATTAAGAATTGGAGTTTGTAGCCAAGTAGATTCCATTATGTTTTCCGAAAATGGTTGACGAACCTATAGTTGTGCTCAGATATAATAAAGATAAGGATGCCAAAATGTGCCCAAACATGTGTAAAAAATAAATGGGTAGCTTACTACGTGATGAGTTTCTTAGTGAAATGAATGAAAAATACCATTTTTAAGAAATGACACACAATGGAAAAGATGGCATTATGACATCAGGTGGTCACATGAAGTCCACTAATAAAAAGCAATGGATATGGGTTCCCATGGGTGTGTAGGAATATGAAATGGCTAGGAGAGTCCCATCTTGTGATTGGTAGGTTTTTAGGTACTACAAAGAGTGCATCTGTGGATAAAAGCACTTAAATTGGTTCTTCATGGTAGGCCAAAATAAATAAAGTTTTAAGTGATGTAGAGTTTTATTGATGCCAAAGTGGCTCCCATAAGAAGATGCATGGGCCTCCTTAATGAGAAGAAGTTTGTCATCATTGACTAGCACACATAACTACTACAATTTATATAACCATCCATATTTGATGTGAAACTATAGAAAGGGTTTTTTATTTACCTATGTCGGGCATTGGGGGGGCTATAGTATGAGACCAAAATATATATATTTCTATAGTGGGAAACCCCCCCTGCAAACTACACTAGGGTTCTAAAGTGCAGGTAGAGCTAACTGTCTAAAGTCTCCTACTTTTAACAACTATCCCAACAATAACCCACATTCATTTATAAAGTACAAAGTATAGGGATATGGTAGTCCTACCTTAAACTCCACATTCGGTGTCGATCCGAATGTGTTTGGTTGCTTCTCAACTGCAAATCTCCTCCCAAGGCTGACTTGCATTCACCAAAATACAAACAAGAAACTATGAACATGCATTCTATATATGGATTAGTGGGTTAGATGTCATAAAAAAATGTAAATCAAACATAAAGATTAAACACATCATATAGCGGGACGACAAAAGTACTTCTTTATATTAATATCACAAAGTCACTTACAAAACGAGATCGGCATATGCTCCTCAAATCTGGTCCTGGGATCCTCTTCACCAAGCTCCAACTGCTTCCACATATCCTTCTTCTCTCACACTTCTCTCTAGAGAATGGGCATAGGCTTATGGATGAGGGAAAAGGTCAAAAATAGGGAATTCTGGCTCAAAACTCACAATGTGGTTGCAAATTATTGGGGCAAGGGGGGATTATGAAATGGACAGAGTTTCATTGCTTTCATGCTTCTCTTTGGAATGGGACCCCAACACCTTCTTTTATATGCCAAAAAGATAGTTATTTGGTTGGGTGATGGGCTATGGGCGGTCCATTGGTTAGGAAACTGCCCAAAAGCTCATATTCCCTTGCAACTTTTGTGGGTATACGCAGGTTGTAATGGTGCAGCTAGCGTACGTACATGGGAAGTAGTGATGCATCTAGCGTACATACACGGACAATAGTGGTGCAGGGCGCGTACATCTTCAAAAATTTGGTTTTTAAAAAGAGCTATTCAGTATTGGCTTGGAAAAAATAGTAAGTAAGATGGTTTGCTGCTAGGTATGCATGTCTGGTGTAAATTAAGGTTATAACAGATGCCCCCTAATGTGTGAGGTCAGAAGAGAATCTGATGGCTGAAATACTTTACAAATATTTACCAACGTACGAAGCAAGTGAGCCTGGGACCAGAGCTCAGGAGGTGCCATCTGCAAAATAACAATTATCTCACCGAGGCGGGCATACCCATGCTCGGGATGAAATAAATCATGGTTGCCAATCAAATACACTACATATCCATGTCATATAACTATATAAAGTGTAGCTGTGAGCAGTACACAGCGGATCTATATCAAAATTTAAAGATATACATGAATAGTATCCATCTTAAGGAAGCTAATGACGCCTGATGGATGGAGATGAGGCCTTTAGAGCTCGAGCAAAAAATTCAAGATCTTCAAAAATCAGGAAAGAGTGTAATGTGCGTGTACGATTTCACTACCCAAAGGTCTTCGACAGCTTGTCGGGGAACAGACAAGAGGATCTCGGTGATTAGGCAGAGAACTTCATTGATTTCAAACAAAGACTTTGATTGGACGGTCGGGCATGATGACAAGAGACAAACTAAAGAAGGGCTGACTCAAGTTGGGCAAAATTTCCCTTCGACGATAGCACGATGAATGATGAGACTCAAGCAACATGATATTGACATAATTTCATGATGCAGGAGGCAACACAAACTCTCCATATGTTTGGAAGAATAACCGAATGGAGGAGGACACAACTCTATGTTACGAGAACAACTTCCTAAGGTCATATTAAATCCCAAATCTTGACGAACAAATGGAAGGATGTGCTTTGTCCAAGGGAAACTCATTGTGCTGCCATAAAAAGAAAATACTTTTCCCATCCTCTTTTTGGGGTATATTTGTTTTTTTTGTCTTTTTTCAATATTTTGAAAGCTTGAAAAATAATAAAAGAATGTTACGTTACAAAGGGGGAACAAGTGTCACAAAAATACTAGTTCCAAGCGCAAGGAACACACTGATGCTCAGAGAAAGGAAACATGTGCAGGGAAAGGACACTCAGGAAAATTTCTCCATGGGTCAAGGTGTCAAGACGTAGAGGTAAAGTGCTACAAGGCTTACATATAAGGCATGCTTCAAAGGTTCAGTTGAGAGCAACATGGAGCTGGCATTAGGCCAAAGACACAGGAATGCAAATGTGATTAACAGGAAACAATAATAACATCCTTCAATGTAATTTTAAACGAGCCCAGAGAAGGTAATCTCGGTGGTTTTTCATTTTTAGAGAGTCTGAAAAAGCATAAAAGAAGACTCCATTGGGGTAACTTTTTCAAATATAGTCTATTCGGTTCGAAAAAGGGATAAATTAGCACCGAAAAGATGTCTATTCAAAACCATTTTAACGAGTGTGATAACGACAATATCACTCGAAAATATTTTCAATTTTAAGGAGTCTGAAAAGAGCTTAACTATGGACTCGTTGCTTTTTCTAGATTTAGTCTCCTTAGCCCGAAAAAGGTGAAATTTACTGAGGAGAACTCTCCCAGTGAGACGAATCTCCCAAGGTATACCTTTTTCCTCCTTAATATACAGGTCAGAAAAAGGGGTAAACTCATGCCAGTAGATGTTTTTTCTGAACCAATTAACGAGTGTGGAAGAACAAGGTCACTCGACGATCTTTTCAATTTTAAGGAGTTTGAAAAGAGCTTAACTATGGACTCCGTAATGGATGTTCTTCTAGACTGGTTTAACGAGTGTGAAGAAACAAGCTCACTCAACGATCTTTTCCATTTTAGGGAGTCTGAAAAGAGCTTAACTATGGACTTTGTGGGGGTTCCTTTTTCATAAATTTAGTCCCTTAGGCCCAAAAAAGGGTTAAACTTATACTTGAGAATAATATTCTAGTGAACCGAAATTCCTAGACTATACCTTTGTTCGTACAATTGACCATCCGGACCGAAAAAGGGGTAAACTATCGTCGGACAGACGTGCCTTCAATTTTTAGTTTGGCAAGCGTGAAGGAAAACAATATCGCTCGACAATATTTTCATGTTTAGAGGGTCTAAAAAGGGCTTAAAAGAATACCCGTTTGGTTTTTGGGAGTCCCAAGGGTGAGGCCAAGAGTGATAAAATATCAGACATGTGAAGTCTCAAACTCGCAATCAAGACAAGACTAAAAGGACTTCTGAGCCTATATTCACTAGCGACGGCATGGACACCAAAATGAAACCAGGATCTACCTAGGGAATCCATGTGAGGGTAGGCTCTACCACTAAATTACGACACTTCTAGAGTAGCAATGATGGATCCGTGTCGCAATTCGGTGGGGTTGATCCTATGGTAAAGAAAAAAATACAACAAGGTGCAAAAAGTGGAGGTGGAATCCTAACTTAAATGCACAAAATTGGAAAAAATACTTTTCACCAAAGGACCCCAACTCCCAAAAAGTTCGTCGAACCAAAAGTGAAGTATATCGTAACATGCAATGAGAAACTCAAGAACCACGTTACATGATTTTCAAGCCAGAAAAAATGACAAAAAGGGAAAAAAAATTCTATAAATAGAAGCTGGCAGCTCATTATCACCATTGCAAATTGAGAACTGACCAAAAAGCCAAAAACACCCCTTTGTTAATGAAGTTGATTCCGAGAGCTTCAGTGGATGAATCAAACTTCCACTTGGACCAAGTAAGTACAAACTAGTCCCTCCTGCATTTTCAATCTTTCTTTTTGAATTTTTGTTTTTGGAGGGGCGCACACCCTTAAAAAGGTTGGCCCTGCGTGTATGCAGGTTTTCGAATCACAGCATGCGTATGCACTCAGGAAGAGAATAGTTTGTCGGCGTAAATACGCGACTGTACCCAATACAGCCCGTGTACATACTCAAACATATGAAAAAATTAAAAATGTATCATTTGAATCTCCTTTGAACTTGTCATTTTGTAGAATGTATGTCCATTGGAGAGAGAGAGAGCATGAGGACATTGATACAATGGTCGAGGAAGAACCTGTTGCTGTCACCACATTAAAATGATGTAGGTTGTGGAAATTCTTTCGGTGTCCACTCATTCGGGCACAACCCAGACTATTGAATTCCTTGGTAGATTACTGGCACCCAGATGCATAGGCTTTTATGCTCGAGAGTCAGTCGTTGACTCCATTGACTAAGGACATTTACTTCTTGACTGGCCTCTCAAGGAGAGGTGAACCAGTCAACCTTCGTTATTTTCCTCCTGGGCCACACAACATTGTCTAATTGATCGAGCAACACTACGAGGCTAGAACAGATAAAGTGGGTTCTCAGGTGCTGATCCACAAAATTACCAACCTATCACTAAAAGTGATAGGTTTACTTATTAAGCGAATCACTGGATCCGCGGATTTACATCAGGCCTCTTGGGAGCATATGCATTGTGCAGTACAGTGCTTAAATGCATGAGTGTTCAATTAGAGTAAAACATGCTAGAGTACATGAAGAGACATCTCACAGAGTGTCATGGGTGGAACAAAAAGAACTTCGGGTTCATGACTGTTCTTTGCTATTTCTTCTTTGAGAGGGTACCCAGTCTTAGTCCCCGAGAGACAATACGAGGGCACGTGGCCTCCTTCCCAGCAATGTGCAGATGGGCAACATTGTTGCCACGACAGGGGGGAGGGAGGAATATCGAGGCCTTCGATGATACTTTTTTCGACTGGTGGCCTGAGTAGATTCCGACTATAGAGGACTACCCCTATGCCAGGATCAACTTCTCCAGAGATCCTAACATTCCCGTACCTCCCAGAGTGGAGCGAGGAGAATTAGGTATGTTTTTTTGTTTAAAAGTTTTTTAATTTTTTATTTCCTTTTTATATATATCATTTTTTATGTGTACCAAAGAAACTGACAACTATGTATCTGTTATGTATAGATGTGGGACCAGTGCGTCCAGTTGATTTTGTGTGGAGCAGGCATCTTCCATGACCAGAGGAAGCATCAGTAGCGAGGGTACCTCCAACTGGAGAGGTTGAGAGAGTTTTGAGACGAGTGGAGTGGAACCCGACCACACTCACCTGTAATGTGTCTATGACCGAGATCGAGGATCTCCTGCCATCTATGCAGCCTCATGTTGTTGGGGTGCCACGGACCTGGGTCCAACTATTTCGGTGTTTGGAAAATGTTGTAGTCCACTATGGTAGGGCCAACAGGCCGCGTACTTAGCTTAGGGTGGACCATTTACGTGCTGAGGGCACTCTTTGTATATTTTTTGAGGGCATAAGCCACGCGTTATATACTAGACTCGTTATTTTTTGAGGCGCTTGCGCCCACCTATGTACTCTAAGACTTTTGATATATATATATATATATATATATATATATATATATATATATATAT
>ML797231.1:22026-46341 GCA_009831015.1 Picea engelmannii | reverse complement strand
TTTACAAATGTATTTACATGTGTATGTGTGTGCTTTTTCTTACATGGTGTGCAATATGCCAATCTAATACTTGATTAGCTAGAGTATCTGTCATTTGATTCAATCTCCTAGGAACATGGATATACGTAATGTAATCAAAGCAATGTTCTAAGAGACGTACCCTAAGGAATCATTGATGTAGAGTAGGATCGTAAATGTGGTAAACCCCATTTAACTGGGACACAACCACTTGTGCATCTAGGTAGACCCGAAGGTAAGAGATACCATGCGACAAGGTGTCATGAAGCAACTCTATTATTTCACTGTATTCGACGACATTGTTTGTGGAATCACCTAAAGAGATACCTCTAGAAGATAACAACTGGCCTTGAGGTGTGAAGATTACCTAAGTTGAGGAAGCAAGCGTCTGAGTGTGTCAGCTAGCACCATCCGCAAATCCAACGAACACATCCGATTCACTTGACATCTACCACAGCGAAAAAGTTGACATAAAAAACAACACGTCCATAAAACAAAAGACGGAAACTAAAATGTATAAGAACTATACATATATACAAGAAGTCACCCAAGGCAACCCACCTACGAGTAATACTTCTTAAGGTAGATCCCATTTCTAGGCTCTGCTAAAGATTTCCCTTCAAATTCAACTAGACGATAAGCACCCTTATTTGATACCTCCTTCAAAATGAACGGTACGAACCACATGGGTTTGAACTTGCCTACCCCTAGGGGATCCTTATCTTGGTCATAGACCATGACAAGGTCACCTTCGGAGAAAATCCGAGGATGAAAGGACCGATCATACTGACACTTGACTCTTTTCTTGTGAGCCTCATTAGCCAAGGTTGCATCACGTCGTTTCTCATCGAGCTACTCGAGATATAATAAGCATTCCTCAAGTGGTGAAGTGTCTGGAAATAACTGTACTACCAACTTAAGAGATGGGATCTTGAATTCTATAGGCAAGACTGCTTCCAACCCATAAACAAGTTGAAAAGGTGAGAAACTAGTGGCAGTCTTTACAAACGTTTGGTAGACCCACAATGTCGAGTATAACATCAAATTCCAATTTGACTTGGCCGAATTGATCGTTCGTTGTAGAATGGTCTTGAGTGACTTATTCACAGCCTCCACCCAACCATTCGCTTGTGCGTAATAAGGTGATGAGTGTTCTTGTATCAACCCTAGATTTGATGTTAACGCAGACATCATTTTATTTTGAAAGTGACTACCATGGTTAGTGACAATCTCCTTCAGGACATTGAACCTTGCTATTATCTGATTAAACAAGAAGAGAGTTGTTGTCTCTCCATCATCCTTGAATGTTGGCATAGCTTTGACCCACTTGGTGAAGTAGTCTACTGCTATGATGATATAATGGTGCCCCCTGGCTGAGGGAGGGTGGGATGTAGTATAATCAATACCCCACTTGGTGAAGGGGCCAACTGTGATGACGGGAAACATGGGAGCAGGATGTGCCCTCATCTTCCATGAGAAGATCTGACACGGGTAGCACTTCTTGACCAATTCAACACAATCTTTGATTAACATTGGCCAAATGTAACTGGCTCATAGAATCTTTTGGGTTGTTGCCAACCCAGACAAATGACCGTCACATGCTCTAGTGTGGAAATCGTTAATCATGACATGAATGAGACATCAACGAAGGATGCAATCTACACCTCGACGATACAAAGTGTCTTCGAGAATAAGATAGTTTTTTTCCTGATGGCGTATACGTCGATGCTCATCACGAGAAGCAGAGGTGGGGCACTTCAAAGTCTAGAGATATACTAGTATATCTCCATACCAGGGATCCGAATATGCGATCAAAAACATATCTCCTTTAATAGGCAACTCTTTGAGTTCAACATCACCTGACTCGACCGGAAGTTCCGAGATGAGTTCCACAAAGACCAACGACTTTTTGGATTTCGCCGAAACAAAATCCAAGTCAAATTCCTGGAGGATAAATATCAATATACTGATATTTCTACCGATTACGCGTCATGTCAACACATATTGGAATGGATTCACAATAGTAATGACGGTGGTCTTGCAGAACAGGATATAATGACGGAAACGTTGGACAACATGATCTGTTGCCAACTCAAGTTTCTCAACATGGGAGTAGTTGAGTTCTGGTCCAACCAGGCCTCGGCTCAAGTAGTAAATCACATGCTCGTCAAGAAAATCGTCCTCTTGAACCAATACCATGCCGATGGTTGACTCTGCAGTGAACAAGTACAATAAGAAATATTTATTATAATTCGGTGGCCGAAGTAGGGGAGCATACGTGAGGGTGTGTTTCAATGCATCGAAAGAGCATTGAGAGGCTTCATCCCAATGGAAAGGAACATATTTCTTTAGTAAACACATGAAATATTTTGTGATCTCGGCATAGTTTGCGATGAAATGCTGTAAAAAGTTATCTTTTCCCTGTAAACTCTAAAGCTGAGGGACTGTGCACGGGGGAGGCAACTGAACTATCGCCTCAACCTTTAGAGGATCGACCATGATCCCTGTTGTTGAAACTATGAAACCTAGTAGATGACCCGACGTCACACAAAAACTGCATTTGGTTAGATTCAAGTGAATCTAATAGTAGCGACACCGCTCAAAGATAAGTTGGAGGTGTGTGGGATGATCATCTCTCTTACGAGATTGTGACGCTAAATCATTGAGATAAGCCTCGACTAGGTGTTTGAGATCATGGAAAGCAAAAGACATGGCCCGCTGAAAAGTGTCTCCAACATTCTTTAGGCCAAAAGGCATCTTTCGATAAGCAAATGTACCCCATGGACATATAAAAGTTGTTTTATTCTGGTCCTCGGGTTTGATATGTATTTGATTCTATCCTGAGAAACCATCCATGAAAGAAAATACCTCGCAGCCTGTGCATTCATTGAAAATATGGTCAATAAATGGGGTGGGGAAATTGTCCTTTGGACAAGCCTTTTTCAAATCACGCAAGTCCATACATACGTGAATCGTACCCTGCTTTTTTTTTACTTGAAAGGGATTCGACACCCATTGAGTCAATTGGACGGGGTAGATGAAACCGGCTTTGAGTAGTTTCTCTAACTCAACCTTAATAGTTGCTGCTTTCCGAGGATTAATCGGAAGAAGATTCTATCGGACCGGCTTGGCGTAAGGGTAATTTGTAATCTAAAGTTCGACGATTCTTGGACCAATACCTAGCATTTCCTTGTAAGACCAAGCGAAAACATCGTAAAATTATTTAAATAAATTTGTATAGATCTAAATCTCCTCAGGGGAACAGTCTGCTCCTACGAAGACATTCTCCACGATGCCAGGGGTTCTAGAGATATCAATAGGTATCATTTTAGCGATGGTTTCCATATTACCCTCGGCATAAACTATGTGCATAGCCAGAGGATTGATAGGACAAGACCTATCTCCAATCATAGTCAACACAAATTCTCTTGCCTCTATTCTTCCTAACTCTGGGAGGAAATATGATATATGATGGAGATCATGCCAGGGTCTGTCTGGACTAGTCAATTCCTCTAAAATAACCTCGTCAGAGGGCAATATTAAGTCTAAGGAATTGGTAGTGGCAAGGTAACTTTGAGCCCAGGAAAGCTCAGGAATTGGATCTAACTCTTGTGTGGGATTCAGATCGGGGTCAGTGGAATCTTGTTGGACTATAGAGTATGCAACTTCTGCCACAGACAAGGGCATGGACATGCCGTGGTGCCCTATCCCTTCCATCATGGCTGATGGGGAAGGAAGAATTCATGGATCATTAAAGTAAGTTATGCGGAACGACGACACTGAAAATATTTCAGCCTTAGGTTGTTCAGGGACAACCGATATCATTTTGACATCGCCATAAGGAGGCAGTTAATCGAAGGTACCCATAATAGGTGGGCACAAACCAACCCCCACGTTGATGACGTCGGGTTGTGGGTTATCAATCATCGGGACTGTGGATGCCCCCGATGAAGGGTCGGGTCTAGATAAGGACAATTGATCAATGGTCACGATTTGGCCCTCATGTGGGAATAACAATACCTAAAAAACTGTGGCAACCACTGCATGCATGGAATATGTCCAACTCCTTCCTAATAAGAGGTTTTCGTTGAGAGGTGCATCGACTACTTCAACTTTGATGCACACGGTCTTCCCTCCTAACTGCATGGGGAAATAAGGAATGATTCCATGTGATCTGAACTAATGATCGTTGAAAGTTGTAAGAAGAGTAGATGAAGGAGACATAACGATTTGGCCAATGGCTTTCCAACACACCAACGACATCATTCATGTCGAAGCGCCCTCATCAACCACCGTACGAAAAATATTCCAGGTAGATGATTTTGTGGGGTGAGCCACTACTATCTAAAATGCGACGTGGTATGGGAGATGAGGCTTCAAGTCAGTTGTATCGAGCATGATAGTTCCTAGATTGCATGTCTCAGCGTATCCTAAGGCAGCTAGCAGAGCCTTTCTCTGCGAAGGGAAACTCTAGAGGACCTCCAAAGAAGATATCGTGCAATGGGTTTGTGACAAATACTCCACCACAGAGTAGTTCTAGGATGCCCTCATGTTTGGATTATGTGAAGCCTTCTTGAATGCCCATTTCGAGATGTGTGTCATTATTTCACCCATCATTCTCTCGATTTGGAGAGGAACAAACGGGTTTTCAACTTCTTTACCCTTTTCTGCAGTAATTGGTGTTACGTAATCATGTGCCCTAGTACCTATATGAGCTTCACCTTTCAACATATAGACTTTCGAATTCGAGGAATTGCTAGATGACGAAGGGGGTCCCTGACTACACCCATACACGTTTGCAGAGGCTTAATTTAAATTTTTCCCATGAGGAAATAGGTTCGTTAACACTGCAGGTTGTTGTTGTGCCAATAAGTTTTGGGCCTCCGCGACTCGATGGCATAGGTAAGTCGGGTGGTCTTCCGCGCAAAGGTTGCACTGATACTTAGACTTCTTTCTCTATGTGTTTCCCCCACCAACAATATTGGTTTCTTTATTATCCGCCTTACCCTTCTTTCGTTGTTTTTTCTTCCCTTCGGCCTGTTGGTTGGCCTTTGGGTTCGTCGATTGCACACTGTGTACATCCAACGTCTGAGCAGGGAGAGTAGCCGAAC
Source organism: Picea engelmannii (assembly GCA_009831015.1). NCBI lineage: Eukaryota > Viridiplantae > Streptophyta > Pinopsida > Pinales > Pinaceae > Picea > Picea engelmannii. Next base: position 41,212 of record ML797231.1, on the reverse strand, counting down.
TACGAGTTGGGCTGGCCATTGTCTGTTGTATCGACAATTATTGCAATTGGTTTGACACGGGATCAATGGGATTTTCTTGTTCTGAACCAACAATGTCGTCGACATGTGGTCCATATTTGTGTCTGGTCTTATCAAGAATATATCGTGGCACATCTGGAAAAATTTCATAAAGAAAACCAGACTGAGAGTAAATCAGCTCTAGCTGTTGAGCTCTCATTATCGCTTATTCCTCCGAAAATACCCCCGACGTTGCTACGTCCTTGGATAGCTGAGGTACCAAAGACTTAAGGAACCATTCCAATAGGAATTCTAGTGGAACTGGTACTTTAATCAAACTCTTCCGGCACCACCATTTTCAGATGTGATCATAGATATGGTCAGCCTTTGTTTGCTCAAATTTGGCCAGCAATTATGTTCCAACATCGTATCTCACAGGTAATTGAAAATGGTTTAAGAAAACCATTTCCAATTCACCAAAAGTAGAGTATCTTGAGCGGTCGAGCTCAATCTACCATTTCGCGGCACTCTCGATAAGAGTGCGTTGAAACAAATGCAACTGGATAGATTCATCTCTCAAAGAAGTGGACGAGCACCATAGGTGAAATGTGGTCACACGATCGCCCGGATCTTCGTTAGACTTACCTTTGAACTTTGGAATGTTTGAGGGAAACTTGGTCGAGATAGCAGGCTAACTGGATCATGACAGATTGGGTCATTTAATAATCTTGACAAGTCTGGAAAATGTAAAGTTGTCAGAAATGGTAGCTTAGGTTGTTGAGTATGTACAGGAGGATAGGAGCCTGGGATTTTGTTGGCACCAGGTTGCCAGGAAAAGTTAGGCTACTGGCCTGGGTTCTGGTAAAAACCATGGCCTAGGCCGGCATTTGGATGCTGTGCTTGTTGAGACGTCATCAACTGACTCTCGTAGTAGGACATTGAGGGCTGAGAAGGGATTTCTCCCGACGTAGTGTTCCAAAGGTTCTGGAAAGGGTTTCCCCTTGTCGATCCGATGGGCATAGTTCCTAAGCCTTTCTCGGGGTTCCATTGACCATGGAAGGGGTTTCTCCTGGTCGACATCCCTGAGGAGGGAACTAATCCCTGCCATGAATTACAAGGTCCTTGAGAAGTGTGTGCCCCCTATGCAGGAATAATACCCTACGCAAGATTTTGTGATCCAAAACCAAGGTTTCCCCCAGCCGTGATGGAAGCTGACAAGAATGTGTTGTTACCAAACACATCAAACAAAGAGAAAGACAAATAACCCACCGGTGTGGTACTAGAAGAAGGTCCTTGACTACCTACTCTAGACAGGTTGTAGTTCATGGTCAGCCAGACAGGTTTTTGAGGAGCGTCGTTGAGCGAGGGAGACGACGGAGGTATATGAACCCCGCCATAAGGGATAGAATTATAATGGGATGAGGTGCCCCCATGGACCCTTGTAGAGGAGCATTTGAGCTCCCTGCCCCCAGACCCAAAGTCTGTAAGGTGGAGTAGGAAAGGATCGAGTTCGGGTCAAAGTTGGGCATCCCGTAAGAAAATGGAGGGCTCGTCGCACTCTGCGTAAACGATGTAGTGATCGTCGCCATGGATGGAATTAGACCACTACCTGAGGTAGAGGTGGTCGAGACCATAGTGGCCCAGACCTACGAAGGTGAGTTAGGAGGTAGAACTCCCCCAGTTGTGGCAGCAGTAGAGGGAGTATGAGGAATCCTTGACGAAGTAGAAACATTTGCTTCCATCACTGCTTGTAGGATTATTTGACGCTCGTGATGCATTACCCTTGGAGGGGCAATCTGTGTCAGAAGTGTCGTCGACAAGTCGTTGATTGGTGAGTTATATAGACCAAGATATTTTTCTCCAAGGTCAGAAATAGTTGGTCCCTCCAGAAATGAATGTTCTCCTCTCAGAGATGGCTCGAGTACAGCTCCTTGTGGCCCAGTCACCTCAAATGAACTTCCTGGTAAAGTCTTCTCCTTTGCGGTGGCGGTGGTGGCTCCAAGTTAAAGGGTGGTAGGCCCAAAATCCTTTGCGACTGGCGGAGCTCTTGATCTTCCACTGTGTGAGAATATCAACGACACACTAAGGCTTTCTAATGTTGAAGACCAAAACACGCACTAGAAAAATTTCCTATGAGATGCACCAAGCAAACCACTATTATTAGTTGGAAGAACATTTACAACAACCAACACTAGAGAAAATTACTGGTGCAAGTGTAACTTGAACATAGAAGCACCCTTCGGGTATACTCTGCAAAGCGTGGCCCGATGTCTGACCTGGGTACCACGGTATACCCCCACAGTCACCTATGTAAGTCCCTAAAATCAAAGGAAACTAAGTTGCCAGCTCATGAACAACTACCAGGCGAGTACATTCAACAGTCAGGTGGACCGCAATGAATAGGGTATCACGCCCGAAACCTATCGAGGGTATTGAAAGAAAGTGTTTCGGAAGATGACTCAGGACCTCAAACGGATTCGAGACCCATGAATCTCCGTGGAAAACGCGATCAATGTAATCCCAAGATAAGTCCTCTATATGTGTTCCTCCAATACGATTGGTCCGACTTTGGAGGGATTATCTCCGCTACCTTTCCGCACGCGACCTCGTGTGTATTCCTTGTGTTCGAGGGGGTCCCAGATAGTTTCCACGTTACTGGACTTTTTCACTCCCTGAAAACTGAATTTTTTTTTTTTATGCTCCAAAATAAGAAACTTGAAAATGAATTCTTTTATTTTCTTCTAAATCAAATAAAAATGGAAAAGTGAAGACAAGACGAGACCAAAAACCAACTTCTAGTCTGTTGCAGCTCACAGAGAGTTACTGACAATACTAAACAAGTTAATCAGAAAAAATTCACAAAACTTGTCTCAAACCATAATCAAGAAAACAAGAAATCTTGATAAAGAAAAAGCTAACTGTGGTCAGACCTAGGCCAAAGACTGCAATAAACAGAGACCAGGAGTAAATCAAGAAAACCCCTGAGAAATATGGCTTCATTTAGGGAAGAGGATGACTGCCTCTTCTTTAAAAAAGATTTTCCTGACACATGCACACAACCGATACTTCAACATCCTACGTTTATACGTGGGTTGTCCAAAGATAGGGCGCGTATGTACGCATGCAGACCCACTGCAGGCCGCGTACACCTCTGTGACTTCTCTAAAAAGAAAAAGTAATAGTCAAGCAAACTAGGAAGGGAGTACTGGTATGGAAGACCAGAATCCCTTTAAGACACAGAAACTTATAGAAACTCAAGAAATGGTAAATAAACCAATTAAAGACACCGAAAAAAAAAAATCCCCTAAAAACCCTAGAGGTTCCCCAGTACAGTCACCAATTCTGCTATAGTGGGAAAACCCCCCTATGGACTACACTAGGGTTCTAAAGTGTAGGCAGAGCTAACCGTCTAAAGTCTCCTACTTTTAACAATTATCCCAACAATACCCCACATTCATGTATAAATTACAAAGTATATGGATCCAATAGTCCTACCTTAAACTCTGCGTCCGGTGTCGATCCCAATGCGTTCGGTCGCTTCTCAACTGAAAATGTCCTTCCAAGGCTGACCTACATTCACCAAAAGAAAAACAAGAAACTACGAACATTCATTCTATATATGGATTAGTGGGTTAGATGTCATAACAAAATGTAAATCAAACATAAAGATTAAACACATCATATGGCGGGACGAAAAAAGTACTTCTTTATATTAATCTCACAAAGTCACTTACAAAACGAGATCAACGACTGCTCCTCGAACCTGGTCCTGGGATCCTCTTCACCAAGCTCCAACTGCCTCCACATATCGTTCTTCTCTTACACTTCTCTCTAGAGAATGGGCATAGGCTTATGGATGAGGAAAAAGGGAAAAAATAGGGAATTCTAGCTCAAAACTCACAATGTGGTTGGAAATTCTTGGGGCAAGGGGGGATTATGAAATGGGTAGAGTTTCACTACTTTCATGCTTCTCTTTGGAATGGGACCCCAACACCTTCTTTTATGTGCCAAAAAGATAGTTATTTGGTTGGGTGACGGGCTATGGGCGGTCAATTGGTTAGGAAACTGCCAAAAAGCTTGTATTCCCTTGCAACTTTTTATTTTTTGCAACTTTTGTGGGTATACACGGGTTGTAATGGTGCAGATAGTGTACATATGCAGACAATAGTGATGCAACTAGCGTACATAGGTGGTTAGTAGTGGTGCAAGGAACGTACATCTTCAAAATTTTGGTTTTTAAGAAGAGTTATTCAGTATTGGCTTGGCAAAAATAGTAAGTAAGATGGTTTGGTGCTACGTATGCATGTCTGGTGTAAATTAGGGTTATAACATATATGAAGAGTATTGTTGCTTCCAAATATCATATGTAGGAACCTTGATGTTGATTGAAAGTGTACAAATTGTAGGGAGACTAAGTAGCTCGACTATTTGGTTGGTTATTCCCTTCTTGTATTTTCTTACCAAATGAAATTGTTGAATGTAAGATTCCCATTTGATGTGTCATTGCTCAATTAGTTTTTTTTGTGTGTTTAATAAAATCAAAGGATGAAGAATAGTGTGTAAGATTATCTCCTTTCCCAATAGATAATCATGCCACTATTTAATATCTTGGACAAGGGAATATAATTATTTATTGTAGGAGCAGTATTGGATATTTGTATTAAACAAACTTTTAGAATGATAAGAAACTAGATGACCATCTTGTTTCAAGACTGGTACCTATTGTAGAGAAACTCATATACAAATAGATAATCCCTAGCATTGAACTTATTATAGTAAAAAACAAACCATAGGATAGACCACCATGGATTCCACCTATATCTATTAAACACAAACAAACTATGCTAAGGAAGAAAGAAAGAGGATATCTTATTTTTTCTTGAAGTTTGTCCTATCATATCCTTTGGAAAGGCTCTTTATATATAGCTCCGATGCAACCTCTTCCACCTACTACTTGCACACAAGAAAACCAACAACCCTTCTCAAATACTATGTCATATAACAATAGAATTGCATGAAATAGATACCATCTAATACATAAAGTAATATTAGTTTCACCAAAATCTAATCACACATATAAATTCAATGATTTTTGTAATGTTTGGATGGGTGGATGGGGGGGAGAACATAAATCTCCTCATAAATATCCAGATCTAAAAAATCTCAGGGTTGACCATAGATTTTATATGAGAAACCAAAAATACAATGACCCACAAGATGAAAGTTGTATCACCGCTACTTGGATATGTTTCCCCAACGACCTCCTAATTTCACGGTATGAATCAATCTAGAAACAAATTTATTGTGAAAATGGTGAGATGACTTGTAAATAACATACCTTAGAAAGCATCATCAAAAGAATTTATCTTCCCTTGAATTTCAGCCTTCTTTACTTCACCTTCCCTCTGAAATTCGGCTTATATATCCTTTGTTTACCTCAATTACTTGTAGACATTCAATATGTTCAAGTGCAATTAAAAATGAGAGACCCTTGCCTCTTATTTATACTTTCATGTAGCTTCCTCAAGGGGTTACCTTCTAACCATGTTAACCCACTTTCCTTATTTTAGGGCTAACCCACTTCTAACCACTTGTCCACTTAGTAATTTATCCATTAACTTTATTATTTAAATAATTTCTTTTGTATCCACTTTGACTTATAGTACACTCATCAATTCACTTTATTATTTAAATTACCTTCTAACCATCTTAACCCACTTTCCTTATTTTAGGGCTAACCCACTTCTAACCACTTGTCCACTTAGTAATTTCTCCATTAACTTTATTATTTAAATAATTTCTTTTGTATCCACTTTGACTTATACTACACTCATCACTTCACTTTATTATTTAAATAATTTATTCTTTGCAACCACTTTGACTACTTTGACCTTTTAGGGCTTCTAGATGACTCATGAGGGTTCTCCAACTTCACATGGCCATAACTCTCTAACCGTGAGGAGTTATGTGATGCTACACATACCACCAGAAATGGCATGACATGTACTATCCATCTAGAATAGTCTTACCTTTAAATATATCAAAACTCATACTATTATCCATCAAACAAACTCGGTTTCATTACCCAAACCATTATGCTACTGGAATTCGCTACCGTACTTTCTTCAAGGGTTGACATCAATGAAAACCAACCCAATTAATCAACAATATCTCCCTTTGGAATTGATGGCAACACTCTTATGCAATACCGAAGTCATGTCACTCATGCTCCCCCTGGAACCATGCCTCTGTGCTCTACATCTGATAAATCTCTCTCCCTTTTTCATCAATGGCAAAGGTATCTTTCCAGCTGGGCCTCCTCCCCCTAACTGAATTGTCCTTGGGGATACTCCCCCTGACTGAACTCTTCCAGAAACTGATCTCCCAACTTGAATTGTCCTTTCTATGGTTCTTCTTTGTGTAAATCTAAGACATATAAGATAAACATTCATTTTGGAGTAGAAATTACTCCGAGTCTCTGGCGAAGATACTCAAAGGCTTCCCATGGAAGTGGTTTTGTAAATATGTCTGCCACTTGTTATTTTGTGCCCACATACTCAACTCTGATGTTTTTCTCTACAACATGCTCCCGTAGAAAGTGATACTTGATTGGAATGTGCTTCTTCTTGGAGTTCATCACCGGGTTCTTTGAGATAATGATGGCACTTTTATTATCACAATATATTGGAATGGGATCATCATACTCAACCTGTATATCTACCAGAGTTTGTTTCATCCATAGAACTGGTGTACAACATATTGTTGTTGCAATATACTTTTCTTTAGTTGTAGATAAGGATATTGATGATTGTTTCTTGCATAGACATGATACTAAAAACTCACCCAAGTATAATGTTGCTCCACCGGTGCTTCGTCGGTCATCAATGCAACCTACCCAATCTGCATCTATGTAGGCAATAAGTGATAGATCACCATAATCCAAACAATTTTGTTCCTTTGAGATATTTGAAAATCCTCTTTACAACTAATACATGTGATTCCTTTGGTGCTACTTGAAATCATGTCACTTATCCAACTGCCTGCATTACATATGGTCTAGATGTTGTCACATATAGTAAACTACCAATCATTGAACTGTATTTCCTCTGGTCTATAAACTTTGAATCATCATCTTTTCAAAACTTGCAACTGGTTTGGAATATTCCATTCCTAACCTCTTTATCATTTCTCTGATATACTTATTTTGAGAAACAAAAATTCCTTGGTTGCTTTGACGTATATGAAGACCTAGAAAGAAGGATAGTTCTCCAAGTAATGACATTTCAAATTCATTCTACATATCCTTCATCGGTACTTTCAAAAATAATATCATCAACATAAAATTCAATGTATAGGTTGTTTTCTGCACTTCCTTTTCTGAACCCTTCCTACTGTAGATATTTATACAGACTAGAGTACCATACTCTAGGAGCCTGTTTTAGACCATACAAGGCCTTCTTCAATTTACACACATAATTTGTGTTCTCTGACAATTGAAATCCTTCTATTGTTCGATGTAGACTTCTTCTTCAAGTTCCCCTTTTAGAAAACTTGATTTCATGTCCATCTGATACACTTTAATATTCTTGGAGCATGCATAAGATAAAATCAATCAGATTGCTTCCATTCTGGAAATTAAGGAAAATGTCTCTTCAAACTCGATTCCTTCAACCTGTGTATCCTTTACATACCAATCTGACTTTGTTCCTTGTAACTTGTCTGTCTTCATTCAATTTATTTTTGAATACCCACTTTGTGTCAATCACATTCTTATTCTTTGGTCTTGGAACCAATTCCCAAGTGTCATTCTTCTCTATTTGATACAATTCTTCATCCATGGCCTTATTCCATAATTCATCCTTGTTGGCCTCTTCAAAACTATTTGGTTCAATCGTAGATGAGAGTGCTAAGTGCATTTATTCTGGTGAACAGATTCTTCTTCTAGTCTCAACTCCTGCATCTTTGTTTCTAATAATCTGATCTGAAGGATTATTCTTTTGTAATCATTTTCTAGGTGTCTTTTGAGGCACTTGTTGAACATCCTCTTCTACTTATGTTTGATCCTCTTCATCTTCCCCTTCTACTTATTCTTCATCTTCTACTTCTTCTTCGTAAAGTTGTTCCATTGATTCATTTTCTTCTTCCTTTAATTCTTGTCCACTTGTTTTTATCAATTGTTACATTGATGCTTTCCACAACTTTGTTCAACCTCATATTGTAACACTTGTATGATTTTATTGTAATTGAGTAACCAACAAGTACTCATTTTTCTATACGAAAGTCAAACTTTCCCATTCTTCCATCTTCTCTTTTGATGTAGCATTTTCTTCCAAATACTCTGAAGTGCTTCATGTTTGTTGGTCTTCCTTTCCATAGCTCATAGGGAGTTTTATCAATGTTGTTTATGAGTATTAATCTATTTTTAATGTGAATTGTTGTATGCACTACATGTGTCCAAAAAATATCTGTCAATTTGGAATCCATTAGCATTGTTTGATCCATTTCTTGTACTGTCATTTTCTTTCTTTCAACAACTCCATAATGTTGACGTGTCCTAGAAATGAAGAATTTCCTTTTTATTCCATGTCTACTGCAGTATTCTGTAAATTCATTTGAAGTGAACTCTCCTCCATTATCAAATCTCAAACATTTGATTTTTTGAATCTATTTCATTTTCAACAATTTCCTTGTAGACCTTGAAGTTTTCAAAATCTTCTGACTTTTTTATGAGAAAGCAAACTACAGTCATTCTTGTATAATCATCAACTAATAACATAAAGTATTTCTCACGTTTTAAACCCTTTGTTATAGTTGGTCCAACTAGATCAGTATGTACAATTTCCAGTGGTCTTTTCGTTGAGTATTCCTTTGATTTGAACCTGGTCTTTGTTTCCTTTCCTTGTTGACAATGTTTGCATAAAGTGTTGGTTGGTTTCATGATATGGATAATTTCTCTAATGGATTCCTTTCTGCTGACTTTGACAAGGTTGTCAAAGTGTTTGTGACCCATTCTTTTGTGCCATATCCATCCTTCATCTTCCTTTCCTAGACAACACTTTTCATTTCCAATTTCACTTAGTACATATATGTTTCTTGAAGTTCTTGCAGCTGTTGCAATTAATTTTCATGAACTTTATTTTCTTATCTCACACTTCAATGAATCGAAAGTAATTTTATGACTTTGGTCACACATTTGACTTAAACTTAGAAGATTATGTTTCATATCTTCTACTAGTAGAACAATTTCTTCCTTGGTATTCTTGTTTCCAATTCTGACTATGCATTTTCCGATGATTTTAGTTGAATCATCATTTTCGAAGGAGACTGATCCATCTCTTTCCTTTCATAATGTAATATTTTTTTCTTTATCACATGTCATGTGTTTTGAATACCCAATGTCAACATACCAACCATGTTTCTTATACTTATCCTGTAGAGCGAGTGAACATTCTTCATTGCTATATTGATTCTTATTTCTTATCTGTGTCCTCGTCTGAGGTTCCTGTCTATGACTGTTGTGGTTCTCTAGGAGGGACTGTCATTCTGCAATATTTTTCCATGTGTCCAAAGTTGTTACACTTGTAGCATTCCACTTCAGTGCTCAATGATTCAAACCTGTTGTAACTTATTTTTTGTGTTGCACTAGGCCTTCTTGGATAACCCTTTTGTGTATGACTTTCAAAGTTGTTTATGTTCCTGCTGTTAGCTCTACAATTCACAACTTTATGTCCAAAATTATTGCATGCATAACATAAACCAAAACATATAGTTTGATACCTGTGAGTTTAAGATCTTATGAAAGGAGTTACTCTTATGAATCCTTCTTCTTCCTGACACCTATCTGTTTCTTTCAGTGGTTGATTCTGAAATCTGAATCTTCTCGATGGAGGAGTGTCTCTGTAATCTTCCTTATAAGTCTTCCTATCCCCTTTGATTGTTTATGCATAGATTTTTTGATATATTTCTTGTTGTTTTGTTTTGAAGCTTGATCCATTTTCTGTCTTATTATATCCAAGTCCGTACTTGTCATGATGAGGCGTTTGACTACTGATAATGTCATCCAAAACTTTTGAGTTGTTCTGCATATTTTTCTTTCGAAGATCCTTTCTTATATAGTTATGCTTGTAACTTCTTGTTTTTCTTCTTTTCTCTTCTTATAGCTTCTATAGCACACAACAATTATTCTCGATAATCAACTTCTCCCTCTTCATATTATTATTCGGTGTCTTCTTTATCAAAGTCTTCTACTGCCATGAATAGAAATATTTATGTCTCACTGTCACTGACTTCATCTTCATCTGATGAGGATATGTCTTCTTTGGTGTATAAGATTTTCTTTAAATCTTTCTTTGTGGTTTTTTTGCCTTTATATGTTTTTTTTCTATTTGAGTAATCTTCATAATTCCTCTTATTTTTCTTATGAAGACATTTGTTAGAAAAATGACCAATACCATCACAATTAAAACAAATCAATGGAAACTTACCTTTATATTTGTCATTGGTTCCCTTGTTCAATCTTCTGACAAAGTTGTTCATTTCTTCATCATCTTCTGAGATGTCATTGTTGCTGCTATGTTCTTTTTATTTTTTCTTTCCCTTTTTCTTTGGCCTTTTGGATGCTTTGAAATTTTCTTCTTTTATATCTGGATTTTCCTATTCAATTCTCATTTCATATGTTGTGAATATTCCATGTAGTTAGTCCATGCCTATTGAGTCTAGATCTGTTCTTTCTTCTAGTGTTGATATCTTAGGATCAAATCTCATAGGAAGAGATCTTAGTACCTTTTGAAAAATTACAGATTCTTTAATTTCTTCTCCCAATCCTATGATTGCATTTACTATTTCATCGACTCATAAGAAGTAAGCTGCAATATTCTCATCTTCCTTCATATTTAGTTATTCGAATTGACCTCTATAAGTTTGAAGCTTTGATGCTTTGACTTTTGAATCTCCTTCATAAATATTTTGAATCTTGTCCCAAATCTCTTTAGCGGATTTACAATGTATAACTTTGGTGTATACAGATTCACAAAGACCATTTAGAAGTGCATTTGTGGATTTGGAATTATTTTTCCCTATTTTTATTTCTCTTTCATTTGTCGACGGAACTGCTCGTTCTTTGTATCCATCTACAACTGACTGCCAAATTTCATAACCTTGTTCCTGTATATATGTTTCATCCTTCTTCTCCAAAATGCATACTTATGTCCATAAAACTGTGGTATTCCATTTTTATACATGTTGTTTATCTCCATGATCTACCTTTCAGTGGTTAAACTAATTTCTGAAGGAACCTGCTCTGATATCAATTGTTGGATTACTAAGAAGGGGGGGGTGAATCAGTAATAGAACAATATCATCCATAAAATGCAAGTGTTATATCAATGTATCATTATCATCCAATAGTTGCAGAGTAAATAAACAATGAACAAATGATAAATCATACACATACACAGTACACCAGTGTTTTTATGTGGAAACCCAAAGTGGGAGAAACCCACAGAATGATTTTTCTTATATTTATTTAAGAATTGTATTCATTGGAAGCACCAACTTCCTTTGTTTTCCAACTACAACTGGAAGGAGGCTCCAACCCCCTATTTTAACAGGCTACAACTTGAGGGAATATCCAACTACCCAATTCTTTGGTTACAACCAGAAGGAGGCTACAACCCGCTATGTTCTCTCGCTACAACCGAAAGGTGGCTACAACAACCTGTCCTTGTTCTGTCCAACCGCCCTGACGTAGAAGTAGAATTTTTGAACCACTGTCACACTATCACTGTGAGATATACCACTGTAACAACCTATACCACTGACCTGCATCCAACCAGACTGTAACAATTTGTACTAGACAACTTGTAATCAACATGTACCATAAACAAGTGCATCAACCATGCATCAACTTGTACCCCAACCTGTACCTTCAATGAGTGCATCAACCATGCACCAAATATGTACCAATCATGCATCAAATACACATAAATTTTGACTCATCAATATGTACCAACATCATCAACTATACACCTCATGTATGTGCCAACTCATCAACTACTTGTCTCAACCATGTACCCAGCATGTACCTCAACCAAAATCCATTATCAATTTCATTATCCAAATATGGTTTGTAACTCTGTAATAGACCTAGTGTATATGATCACATACATGCAAACCTTCCTTAACTTCAACAACAAGAGACTAGCATGTTCATCAAACTTTACTTTAGTCTCACATGACTAATTTTGGATTAGTCGACAACCCCAACTTGAAATAATCATAAATATGTACCTGTAATGAATAAAGATATGAAAATAGTACACAACTTTCGTCAATGTATTTTATGCAATTCCTCCAGGTTTCACTACTTGGATCCTCTCATAAAAGGATTTATAACAAAAATGACATACATTATTGAATTATGGCTTATTCTAGAGAGCGAACGTGTAGAGCATGCCCCGCACGGAATATTTGTTGTATGGAAATGAACATTGTACACAAAATACTACATATCGTTATCTAACGAATACATTTAATCTTACTGAATTTGGATCTGTTATGAAGAAGTTATGACGTTTTTACCCAAAACACTTGTTTTAGACTAGTTTCAGGACTAGCCACAAACCCTATTGTCCACAGAGTGTAACTCAAAAAATAAAACGACCCACAAGATGAAATTTGTATCACAGCTACTTGGATATGTTTCCTCAACGACCTCCCAATTTCACAGTCTGAATCATTCTAGAAAATAATTTATTATGAAAATGGTGAGATGACCTATAAATAACATACCTTAGAAAGCATCATCAAAATAATTTATCCTCCCTTGAATTTCGGCCTTCTTTACTTCACCTTCCCTCTGAAATTTGACTTAGATATCCTTTGGCTACCTCATTCACTTGTATATATTCAATATGCTCAAGTGTGATTAAAAATAAGAGACTCTTTTCTCTTATTTATACTTTCATGTAGCTTCCTCAAGGGGTTACCTTCTAACCATCTTAACCCATTTTCCTTGTTTTAGGGATAATCCCCTTCTAACTAGTTGTCCACTTAGTAATTTCTCCATTAAATTTATTATTTAAATAATTTATTTTGTATCCACTTTGACTTATAGTATACTCATCACTTCACTTTATTATTTAAATTACCTTCTAACCATCTTAACTCACTTTCCTTATTTCAGGGCTAACCCACTTCTAACCACTTGTCCACTTAGTAATTTCTCCATTAACTTTATTATTTAAATAATTTCTTTTGAATCCACTTTGAATTATAGTACACTCATCACTTCACTTTATTTTTTAAATAATTTCTTCTCTGCAACCACTTTGACTACTTTGACCTTTTGGCGCTTCTAGATGACTCATGAGGGTTCTCCAACTTCACATGTCCATAACTCTCTAACCGTGCGGATTTATGTGACGTTCCACATACCACCAGAAATGGAATGACATGTAATATCCATATATAATAGTCTTACCTACAAATATATCAAAACTCATACCATTATCCATCAAACAAAATTGGGTCCATTACCCAAACCATTGTGCTATCGGAATTTGCTACTAGACTTTCTTCAAGCGTTGACATCAATGACAACCAACCCAATTAATCAACACCCCTCCCCTCCTTTTATATTTTTATATTTTTGTATCTTTTTCATGTTCTTATGAACATGAAAAAGAGATAAAAGTATGCTACATTGGAGAAATAGAGTCGATCAATGACATGCAACTATGTTCCAATTGCATGTAACAAACTTATGCAAAAGAAATGAAAAAATGGTGTTGGTCAAGTGTAACATCCCCAACAACCCACGATTTCCATGCTACTCTAGAAAACACTTTGAAAAATCTCTGATAACAATTTGTAATGTACCCAGTCTCCCACTAAGTCCCGTTACCACCTTACACATGCTCTGAAACAACCAAACTGCAACATTCCTAGCATACCGTTGAGCAATGTTACAATAAAAGTACACTATGTAGAGTTTACTTTAAACTCAATCCATACAATATCACTTGAATTAATTCGCTCGACCCAAGCCTAAGTTGAGCCACACAACTTGTAACAATGGAAGAAGCAAGTTCTTTTAATACAACCTTAAGCAGCGAAATTAAATCAAACAATTGTGCACACCAACATATCGATCACACAGTACAATTGTGCACACAACCACCTGGGCGACATGCGACACTTATGTTATTACAGTGTGTGTTTTCTAATTCCTTAACCCCACACACATGATTTTCAACCTATTGATACACATAGGCTACAATCTTGTGCACCCAACCACTAAATCCTTTTCTTGCAATACTCATAACCAATTCTACCAGATTTTCTTAGCAATAAAGGCTATCATCCTTTGATATACTCATGCACAACTAAAATACAGGATATAATCATCATACGAGCAGGTGCAAGTAGCATTAAGAAAATTAATAACAAATTCATATATGCAACAACATACAAGAATTAACCCATGTCAAACATATACAAATATGCACACAATAAAAAAGACAAGCACATAAAAGGACACTTATCTTTTATAAAAGTCACCAACTAGGGCCTTGACTCAAACCTTCCTTGCATCCATAGATGTTTTTTTTCATAATCTTTCAGCAACATGTCCCCCTAAGATGGGGATCAACTCCACCAAGGAAAAAAGGGTCCTATCGACAAGCTATGGTCTGAAACTCAAAAGAATTTCTCGGTCCTAAGTTCCTGTTGTTGCAACTAGCCCACAGTCCCTCGTTCCCCATGCACCTATCACACCCACGAAAGTGTGCCCCTTCTCTTATCACCATTCCTTCGGCTATCCCACTTCCCTTCCTAGGGTTACCATCAATAAGCTAGACGGGAAGTCTCTAATCCCTTGGACTAGTGCTCAACACACCAAGGAACAACTCTAAAAAAAACTCTCTCCTAGAGAGTATGCCCATGGGTCTGAAAACCACTCCACAACATCGATTCTATCACCCAGAGAGACTGCTCACGGTCTTTCAAATCGACTCTTTGACAATATTTCTTATTATAGAACACAACTCCCTACAAGCTTCTCTGAGCATATAAGGTAATAATCGTAATTTCCATACCGTCCGACCCCTTTCTGCTCACAAGAGATTGAAACATGAATAATCATCATAACAATGCCAATCCCCCCCAAAATACACGAAGGCTGAAAATATATATTACATGCCTTCCACTTGACACTTTTCACCTTCAAAAGTATATTTAAGCCACTTGGTGACCCATTCCCTATCCTTGGGAACTTAGGATAAAATAATAATATATGTGACATTACACTTTTCCCAGAAATATTGTAAAATACTCCCTAAGACTCACGACTAACCCCCTTTTTCCCCTTTTTCGGTTGAGTAGGACCCCCATCTCTTTTGGTATGATTCAGACAACATGCAACAATAAAATATTATATTAATAATCATGATTGTATTTACTTGGATAGGTGCACTAGCCTATCTACATCTAGGCTCACCAACCTCATAAGCACATAGGCTCTCCAGCCTCAAAGCATAAACAACCATATATATATAACTTAGTACCGTGCACTTCTAGGTCATTACCATGTACTAACCCAAGTGTGTGCAACACGGTTTCATGTACACACTTACCCAGGTGTGCTCAACACATAGATTGTGTGCACCTTGTCTTTGTTGACACTTCTTCACACACTACTTTGATGCGCACAACACCAAAACCAGGTGTCTTTGGCTCACCATCCTAAATGTACATTAATTTTACACTTGGTACAAATCGTCTCACCGGCCTATATGTACAATTACAAAGGGTTCTAGATCAGGGACACTACAATCCCCTCCCCCTTATCTATGCATTGTACTCAGTGCATCATATACATATGTACATACAAAACTTCAAACATCATAAAAAATATGAGGATACTCTGCTCGCATAGGAACCTCATGCTCCCAGGTTGCATCTTCAAGACCGTTCCAGGTCCATTGGACCTTTACCATATCCATGGCTCAATTTTGGAATTGCTTGACTTTTCGATCCAATATGAAAATCGATCGCACTTGAAATACACCTTCTGGCTCCTCCTGAATCACATTCCAATCAATGACATGATTAGCATCGGGTACAAACTTATTAAGAAATGACACATGGAAAACATTATGAATGCATAAAAACGCAGGAAATGCAAGCATATAAGCGACATGACCAATCTCTTAAAATATTTCAAATGGCTCACAGTAGCGCGCTGCTAACTTGGAACACTTTCCCAACTTCATGGAATCACGCCCACCCTTCACTTTCAAAAACACATGATCACCCACTCCAAATTCCCTATGGGTTTTACCTTTATATGTGCAATTTTTTTATCTTTATTGGGCAACCTTTTGGTTATGCATTATCTTTACCATCTACTCCTCCATTTCCCAAAGAAATTCTGGCCCAACTACTGTGCAGATTTTTGGGTTATCCCAACTCACTGGCATGTTGCAATTTCTACCATAAATTGTCTCGAATGGGCTCATCTTTAAATATTCTTGATACCCATTGTTGTAAGCAAACTCTACCAAATTCAAGAAGTCTTCCCATTTGTAACATCTCTCCCTTGCGCGCACATGATTTGACTTATTCTTTGAGGACACTTGTGTGCAAGTGATTCAGTTCATTATATGATTGTCTGTTTTGTTTATGGATTCTGATGATGAGATTGTGGATTATGATGTTATGTTATGTTATTTATGTATAGACATGTTCTATTGACGGGTTTCTCCTGAGTGTGCAGGACACTTGACAAATTGAGGATGTTGATGGCATCAATGGACGCCCTTGGACTCTGGATCGAGTCATGGAGTGTATTGTATATGGTTTGGGTATTTCTGTTTATGCATATGTGATCTATGATCGGGTATATTATGATGTTTTTATGGATTGTTGACATGTTTCGTTGATGGATGCAGGCGGACGATTTCTTTCTAATTAGACTCACATAACGAGTAAAGGGGCCATGTAGAACAACCAGATATTGAGAGAGGGGTGTGACAACATCCCTACCACAACCTACTATCACTCTCGTCATGGCTCGAATTGCAGGTTAATAGTTACCTAATTCGAGATATCCACTGTTGGGTTACTGAGAGGGGGGGTGAATCAGTAATAGTGTAATTATAATCATTTTTATTCAAATGTTATATCAATGTAGAATTATTTTCCAATAATGAGCAGTAAGAAATAAACAATCACACACATACACAGTACACCAATGTTTTACGTGGAAACCCAAATCGGAAGAAAACCACGGAATGCTTTTTCTTATATGTATTAAAGAATTACATTCATTGGAAGCACCAACTTCCTTTGTTTTCCAACTACAACTGGAAGAATGCTCCAACCCCCTAGTTTCTCAGGCTACAACCTGAGGGAAGCTCCAACTCCCCAATTCTCTGGCTACAACCAGAAGGAGGCTACAACCCCCTATATTCTCCGGCTACAATCGGAAGGTGACTACAACCACCTATCCTTGCCCCGTCCTACCACCCTAAAGTAGAAGTATAATGATGGAACCACTTTCACACTATCACTGTAATATATACCGCTATAAACCTATACCAATAAATATGTACCATGCATCAACCATGTACTCAACATGTACCTCAACCAAAATCCCTCATCAATTTCATCATCAAAATCTGATTTGTAGCTCTGTAATAGACCTAAGTTATATGATCACATTCCTGCAAACCTTCCTTAACTTTAACAACAAGAGACTATCATTTTCATCAAACTTTTCTTTAGTCTCACATGCCTAGTTTTGGATTAGTCAACAACCCCAACTTGAAGTAATAATAAATTTGAACCTATAATGTATAAATATGTGAAACTGATACACAGTGTTCTTCAATCTATTTTATGCAATTCCTCCAGGTGTCACTACTTGGAACCTCTCAGAAAAGGAGTTATAGAAAAAATGGCATACCTTGTTAAATTATGTCTTATTCTAGAGAGCGACCTTGTAGAGAGTTCCCCGCACAAAATGTTCATTGAATTGATTTGAAAATGTTACAAAGAAAACTATAGACTGTACCCTAACCAACACCTTTGATCTCACTGAATTTGGATCTATTATGAAGAAGTTATGACGTTTTTATCCGAAACACCTGTTTTTGACTAGTTTCAGGACTAGCCACAAACCCTATTTTCCATGGAGTGTAACTCCAAAAATACAATGACCCACAAGACTAATTTTTTACCACGGATACTTGGGTATGTTTTCTCAATGGAATAGAAATTTCACGGTCTGAATCATTATAGAAAAAAAATTATAGCAAAAATGGTAAGAAGACTTGTAAATAACATACCTTAGAAAATGCCATCAAAAGAATTTATCCTTCCTTGCATTTCGGCCTTCTTTTCTTCACCTTCCCTCAGAAATTCGGCTTAGATATCCTTGGTAACCTCAGACACTTATAGATATTCAATATTCTCAAGTGTAATTAAAATGAGAGAGCCTTGCCTCTTATGTATACTCTCCAAGTAGCTTCCTTAAAAACATCTTCTAGGTCACTTGGCCCACTTTCCTTATTTTAGGGTTAACCCACTTCTAATTTCTCCATTAAATTTATTATTGAAATAATTTATTTTGTATTCACTTTGAATTATAATACACTCATCACTTCACTTTATTATTTACCTTTTAAAATCTCTTAAACCACTTTGACTACTTTGAGCTTTTGGGACTTCTAGATAATATATGAGGGTCCTCCAACTTCGTAAGACCATAAATCTCAAACCGTGAGGATTTATGTGACATTCCACATACCACCAGAAATTGAATGACATGTACAATCCATATAGAATAGTGTTATCTTCAAATATATCAAAAATCATACCATTATCCATCAAACAAACTTGGGTCCATTACCCAAACCTGGGTTCTCCAACTTCACATGGTCATAACTCTCTAACCGTGAGGATTTATGTAACGTTCTACATACCACCAAAAATGGCATGAAAAGCACTATCCATATAGGATATTTTCCATGACAAATTCATTGTCCTTCATCTCATTATTCCACAATTAATCATGGGTTCTCTTACTCCACAAAGTGTCTTCCTGTGAGGGATTTCACCATAAGGGGACCACTTTGGAGTTCATCCATATTTACTTCTTATCAACCATGAAAAAAAAATAATGAGTCAT
>ML797231.1:0-14695 GCA_009831015.1 Picea engelmannii | reverse complement strand
TAGATGACATATGAGGGTCCTCCAACTTCATAAGGCCATAACTCTCAAACCGTGAGGAGTTATGTGACATTCCACATACCACCAGAAATGGAATGACATGTAATATCCATATATAATAGTATTACCTTCAAATATAGAAAAAAATCATATCGTTATCCATCAAACAAACTTTGGTCCATTGCCCAAACCTAGGTTCTCCAACTTCATATGATCATAACTCTCTAACCGTGAGAAGTTATGTGACATTCTACATACCACCGGAAATGGAATGACAAGAACTATCCATATAATATAGTTTCCCTAACAAATTCATTGTCCTTCATCTCATTATTCCACAATTAATCATGGGTTCTCTTACTCTGCAAAGCGTCTTCCCGTGAGGGATTTCACCATAAGGGGACCACTTTGGAGTTCATCCATATTTACTTCTTATCAACCATGAAAAAAAAATAATGATTCATATTTACATCAAGCAATATTGGGTCCACTACCCAAACCTTTGTGCTACGGGACTTTCTTCAAGGGTTGACATCAATGAAAACCAACCTTAATCAACATCCATGATGTCGTGAGGGAAAACTGAGATAGTCGCTCATGAATATTCTAAGGGGTGTGAAATAAGGCAGGGTCCTTATTCCTTAGAGGCCCTTAGTCTCTCACAAGGTAGCCTGATGGAGAATTGAATCCAAGGGTTGGACAACTACCAAAATCAGTCAAAGGCGTGTGGCACCCTTGGAGCACGTAGTGCGTCTTGAAGGGTACATCGTGATTTTAATAAAGGTGAGTCAATGAACCTAAGTGCCTAAAAAAAAATATTTTGTTTTGACATGGTCAGCCTTAAAATAAATGTTAAATGAGTAAA
Organism: Picea engelmannii; assembly: GCA_009831015.1. Lineage (NCBI taxonomy): Eukaryota > Viridiplantae > Streptophyta > Pinopsida > Pinales > Pinaceae > Picea > Picea engelmannii. The sequence goes on along the minus strand of ML797231.1, from coordinate 13,833 downwards.
TTTTTATTAATTATAAAATTCCCTTAAAAAACAAAAATTCTAATCCTAATTGAAAATTAAGCCTAGGTCTAAATAGGGTAAGAAGACAAAAAAAAAACTAAATGAACAATTAATAAAAGGGGGATGAAGAAAAATCAAGTTAGAATTTAAAAGAGAAATATTTATCTAAAGATTTAATTAATGATTATGTGCTAGACATGCTAAATTGGAACTTAGAAAAAAACGGGAAATGAATGTAAAAAGGAATGTGGAAACATAGAAAATAATCTAGTCTAGTCTAACTAAAGAACTTTCCTAAATAAAACACAACTAAGTTTTAGAAAGACGTCAATCATTAAAAGGAAATAGAGGGAATAAAGGGACAGCAAGGAGCGCTTTTAGGATAGGTGAGGGAAATTGACATTAAATTAAATTAAATAAATGAATTTCTAGTGCAACTAAGGGTTCGGGTGACAAGTGTGCGAGGGAGAGTATTTCCTAATTAAAATTTAATAAAATGAATTAAATATGCAAATGGCAAGTGGTCATTAATAAGAAATCTATAAAATTAATGGTGGAAAAGAGGAATGGATGATGACTTGTATGTGTAAGGTTATGCTGCTGGAATTTCTTTGACTGATTTTTATTGTGAGAGTTGTGATACCCAACTCGAAAATATAGTGGTAGCTCGACTTTGCGAGGCAAGATGAGAGCTATATTTTTCTCTAGTTTTGTGTGCGTGGTCCCTTTGCGTCTCGGGGTGTTGAGGGGAAAGAAAAGTACCCCTAGAGTTGGTTGGGAGGTACCGGTGAGGTCTCAACGATTAGAAAGCGGGAGCAAGGAGGATCGCCAACCATCGAAGAACATCAACAAGTCCATCCACCGGTTACGGTACACATGTTTAAAATTTGCATTTGTAAATTACTTTAAAATTTTGTATATGGATTTATATGTTGATGGAATTTGTAATGGAATTATGGAACTGGATGTGTTAGAATTTACCTATTTCACTGATATGAAAATGAAGAGGCATGTGTTTATAATTTAAAACCTGGGTTTTTCCCTTCAAGATCACTTTTATCTGCATTTACCCCCAGCATGTTGTAGTGGGTTTTCTATGAAGTTTTATAACTTCTGCATTCATGCTAGGATCCAAATGCCCACAAGTTTTCTCAGCCACAATTGTTGTTGGATGACAATTTAAGGGTTCTCTGCATTTTATTTTTGTTGCATGTACATTTTTTCACCATCTATAGATTGTGTTCACATCCTAAACTTGTGTTTTTTTTTAAATCTCTGAGATATTGTTCTCTGCATTGTTTTTGGCACCTTCTCCCATTAAATCATATCTCTTTTTCTTCCTTTGGTTGAGAGCTCCTTTAAAAATGAATTTTTAAAACTTTGTTGGGCTCTCTCCTATATCTGCATTTTCCTGTGGTTGAGAGCTCCTTTAAAAACAATTTTTAAAACTTGGTTGGGGTCTCTCCTATCTCTGTATTTTCTTGTGGTTGAGAGCTCCTTTAAAAATGTTTTTTAAAACTCTGTTGGGATCTCTCCTATCTCTTCATTTTCATGTGGTTGAGATCTCCTTTAAAAATGATTTTTAAAACTTTTAAAACTTTGTTGGGCTCTCTCTTATCTCTATGTTTTCCTGTGGTTGAGAGCTCCTTTAAAAACAATTTTTAAAACTTTGTTGGGCTCTCTCCTATCTCTGTGTTTTCTTGTGGTTGAGAGCTCCTTTAAAAACGATTTTTAAAACTCTGTTGGGCTCTCTCCTATCTTTGTGTTTTCCTGTGGTTGAGATATCCTTTAAAAACAATTTTTAAAATGTGGTTGGACTCTCTCCTATCTCTTTTTTTTCCTGTGGTTGAGAGCTCCCTTAAAAACGATTTTTAAAACTCGGTTGGGCTCTCTCCTATCTCTACATTTCTCTTGTGAAAGGGCTCCCTTAAAAACAATTTTTAAAACTTATTTTTTCTCTCTCCTACCTCTGTGTTTCATCTTTGCATTGGCTGTGAGAAACCCTCAGCGAATGACCCTCCAAAGCCTTGCGAATTTTCCCTCTTTGTGCAGCGAAATTCCTTACTCGAGCTAAGCGAAATTTCCCCTTCCCACATAGCGATTGTGATCTCTTGCCCGATGAAATTTCTAGGTGCTTACTCTGCAATTTCCTTCCCCTTAACAGTGTGTTTTGCCCTATTTTAGCTTAATGTAGATCCAGATAGTGAATCGGAAGGTGGAAATGTTTGTTTTGTGAATGGAGGGAACATATTGTTATTGTTTGTAATTAAGAGTCTAAATTATAAGAAAAATCTTATTTCCTTCCTTTAATTGTTTAATCCATTATTTAGGATCATGGCTTATTCAATGTTAATTCCCTTATGAGGTTTAATGCTTTTCCTTAATGTTGTTTCCATTAAGGTTTATGGTTAAATTAGAGATATATTGTTAATTTATTGCTTATTGTTGTTTTGAGTTTATATTATAAGGAAAGGTTTATTGCTTTCATTTAATGTTAAATCCATTACTTAGCTTCATGGCTTCTTAATGTAATTCCCTTATTGAGGTTCATTGCTTTCCCTTTATGTTGTTTCCATTAAGGTTTATTGTTAATTATGTTTCCATTAAGGTTTAGATATATCACCTTTTGATGTTAACGATTGCGCATGGATATTAAGGAATAATTTCCTACATACATGCACCACAATTTTAAACTTGTTGGATGATTAGCTAATTAAATCATTTCCTTGCGCGCACTGAAATTATACTGCAATGTATGATGTTAGACACTAGACTTGTTGCGTGCAACGAAACCATGATGTAAAGAATGATATTATAGACATTGGACTACTTGCACGTAATAAATTTATGATGTGGTGATTGATTGTTTAGACCTTATATCTCTTGCGCCTTGAATTAATGTGGTTATATTTCTTATGCCTTAATTGTAATATTGATGTCTAACTAGCTAAGTAGTTAGACTCCCTTGCGCCACGAAATAAGGTTGAGAATACTCTTGCACCTTTAGTATGGCGACGTATGATTATGTTAAAGTCTATTGGTCTTACATCATTTAATTTTTTATGAGTACATGATTAAGTGATTGGGATTTGTGCCTCGAGTATAACTGATACTTTCTTTTGCGCCTTGGATTTATTGTGGTCTATTATGTGTTTTGTGAATGATTATCCTTGCGCCTTGATTAATTGATATTTAGGATTGATGGATTGATGAGATCTATGATCGTAGAATATGTTGATTTAGCTAGTTGCTTGGATTGATTGTGTTAGTGGGATGTAGACACCTCCTTGTTCCTCATAACAGTCGCCAGCCCTGATCCCTTAAATGGTTAAAATCAATTGGAACCTAGGCTTTGAGCGTTGCTTATCTGTCCTGGAGGTCCTAACCTTGTAGGGTAGGTTGGGTGGGTAGTATCTTATGTCATTTTATGATTATATTTATGATCCTTAAGTTAGCGCTATGTTATCTCATGTTATCATGGTTTTATCTGATTATTATCCTGATGAGAGGAGTTGATCGTTTTACGATTCGTACTATTTATGCATCATCATTTTTTTGTATGAATGTGATGATTATGGGCTGCAATTTATTTGTGTTAATGCATCGATATGTGTATCCGATGATTGATATTGTGTTAATATTGTTTCATTAATATCTTGGATGATGTGTCAATGATGGTGTTATTAATTGTGATGTATATTTCCTAACGCAAAAAAAACAATTACCTGTTGTATGTCACTTTTTTTTTCGTAACGGAGGAGTCGTTACACCATTTTTATGGCTTATCCATCACATACATCCTCAACATGTCTTCAATCATCCAACTTACCCTCTCGGTTTGAACATTTGACTCAGGATGATACGTTGTGCTGAAATTCAAACTTGTTCCAAATCCTTTGAATGACCCTTTCCAAAAGTTCAAGGTGAACTTGGAATCTCTATAAGACACAATTTTCTTAGGTACACCATGCAACTTAGCAACTTCACACATGTATATCTCAGAAACATCGGCTACCTTGTGCATTGAATTCACTAGAATAAAATGGGAAGCTTTAGTAAGCTTGTCCACCACCACCATAATAGAATCATGTTTCTTAGCAGTCCTTGGCAACTTGGTTATGAAGTCCATGGTCACAACTTCCAACTTCCACTCAGGATTAGGCAAAGGCTGCAACATACCAGCTAGATGTTTTTTCTCATCCTTGACCTTCTGACATTCGAGACATTTGACAATAAAATACGCAACTTCCTTTTTCATGTCTGACCAAAAGTATTTCTTCTTTACTGTGACAATTGTATTTTAGTAACCTAGATGTCCAGCATAAGGAACCTTATGCATCTCTGACAAAATCAGGCTCTTCGACTCTTAATCATTCAGCACATAAGCTCTATGTTTGTACATGAGGATCCCATCCTCTCTTATCTCATAAACTTCAAAATTTTCCTCTGACATACCTTTTTGTAAAGTCACACTTATATCCATAGATCACATATATGATATGGAAACCTCTAAAATTATGTTGCAAAAATATGTTTGGTACATGCCAATGGTTGTATCATGCATTTTATGCATCCTCCTGGTGAGTGCATCGACCACCTTGTTTTCTTTTCCTCTGATCTACTTTATGTCAAAGTCATACTCACTGAGGAACTCTAACCACTTGCTTTGTATAGAATTCAAACTTGATTTTCCAAACAAATACTTCAGACCACAATGGCTTGTTCTCAGCTCAAATCTCTTACCCATGATATAGTGTCGCCGCATCTTCAAAGCATCCATTATAGTTGCCAACTCTAAGTCATGTGTGGCATAGAGTATTTCATGTTCCTTCAAATTCCTTAACTCATAGAATACCACATGTCCATTCTGACTCAATACTCCATCGAGTCCTTCCTTGCATGCATTTGTGCACACAACAAATTCTACATCTGGATCAACAATCTTCAAAATTGGTGCACTTGTTAACAGACTCTTCAAGTGATGAAAAATCATTGTTCAATATGGAGTCCACTCAAATCACATACCTTTCTTCTACAGGGATGTGATTGGATGTGAAATCTGTGAAAATCCTTCAATAAACCTTTTGTAGTACCCTGCTAGTCCCATAAAGGATCTCACTTCTGTGAAATTTCTTGGCATCAGCCATTCCTCAATGAATTCAATCTTCATTGGGTCCACAACTATCCCTTATTCTAAAATGATATGACCCAAGTAATGAATATGTAGCTAATAGAATGAACATTTGCTCAAATTTGCATAAATTTGATGCTCCCTCAATACCTATAACACCATCCTCAATTGTTGTTCATTCTCTTCCTCAGACTATGAGTAAATAAGAATGTCATCCAAAAATACAATGACAAACTTATCTAAATACTCTCTGAAAAATCCATTCATCAAACTCATGAATATATCTGGTGCATTCGATAACCCAAATGGCACCATTGTAAACTTGTAATGACCATACCTCATTCTAAATGTAGTCGTATTGATGCCTTCCTCTTTTATTCTCACTTGGTGATATCTAGATCTAAGATCCATCTTGTAAAATATCCTTGTGCCCCTTAGTTGATCAAACAAATCATCTATCCTTGGAAAAGGATGCATGTTCTTCACTGTAACCTTTTTCAATTGCTCGAAGTCGATATATAGTCTTAGCATACCATCCTTCTTCTTCACAAACAAAATTGCCACACCCCAAGGTGACACACTTGGGTGTATATACCCCTTATTCAAAATATCCTCAAGTTCCATCTGCAACTCCTTCAAATATTGCATACTCATCCTATAAGGAGTTTTCAATATAGATGCTAATCCCGACATCAGATTTATAGAGAAGTTAATATCTCTTTTTGGAGGAAATGTCGGTATCTCTTTAAAGACATCCTCATACTCTTTCAGTATTGTGATGTCTTCCACACTTGGAACTTTATCCTTAGGTGTCTCTTCCATGTGTGTTGCGAATACTTAACATCCTTTCCTGTAGCTTTTCTTCAAATGCAACGCTGAAACTTCTCCGATAGTCACATCTCTTGGAATTCCTTGAAATGACCTCAAATTTCCTTTCTCATCCAGGAAAGTAAATTCCTTATTATAACAATCCAACACATCATGATGCTCGTCCAACCATACATACCAATGAAGAAATCATACTAACCCAAAGGTATGATATTCAAATCAACATTTGTGCGCAGACCATTCATCTCCATTAGACATGCCTTAACCATATCACTAATTTTCCTCTTTTCTCCTGTAGCTAACTGCACCAACCAAGTTTTTCCCATCTTTATTCTCGACAAATGGAATATTTCCACCATCTTAGGATCTAGATAACTATGACTAGATCCTAAGTAAATTAAAATAGTAATAGGTTGGTCATTAATATTACCTTCCACCTCGATCATGTGTGACTGAAACTCAGCCTACTTTTTATCCGGTGCTTCGTAATTTCTTAGAACATTTCTACCCATGTCTTCCATTATCGCATCTTGGTGTACACTATGTGCAGTTCTGAATTTATCACCTCTTTGAGGGAAATATTTGCGCATATGATTTCCGCCACAACCCTAACATTGCATAAGTTGTATAGATGACTTTTGTCCCACTGTTTCCGAAATTATAGGATCCTGGAGAGTCGTTTTTCCTTTCACAATATTTCTAAAAAACGTTGGCGTAATTCCCTTCTTCCTTTGTTCCACCTTACTTTTCATCTTATCTTCCCAAGATTTTTGGAAATTCGGCTTTCCCCTTTGTTTCTCATAAAGACAATTAGTGCGTCTTACGGTTTCTTCCAACATACTAGGGTCATCATACTATATATTGTCACCGATAAATGAGGTAAACCCACTCAAATATATTTGAATATTCACCTGTTCATCCTTGATAAAAGGCACATAATTCATCAGTTCTAAAAATATTATTCCGTACTCATCAATTGTCATGCTCCCAAGCTTGAGTTCAAAGAACTCCTTCATTTTCCTGTCATAGTATTGCTTGGTTAAGTATTTATTTTGGAAAAACCTCTTGAAATCTCTCCAAGTAACTTTCTTGATCTCATCAATATGTTTCACTTGCATATATTGATCCCACCACATTTATGCCTTTCCTTTTAACTGATAGATTGAAATTCTCTCACTTGCCTACGTAGAATAATTATGCAGTTGGAAATACTTTTTCATATCTAACAACCAGGTCTCCACATATTTTTCCTTCTTGTGCTCACCATCAAAGGTAGGAGGCTCGATATTATTAATTCCCTCTTGTAGCTCACCCACCCCAATCCTTCTCTTATTTTTTTTTATAGGAGATGGACTCAAGCTACTGCTCCATTTCCTGAAAGAATGCTTACCAACACTTCTCTATTCTCTTCTTTTCTCATCATGATACCTACAACTTCTCGATCTACTCATTTTTGTCTCCCTATCCATTTTGTTTTCTATTTTGTCCATAATTTGCATCAATTTGACATTAAAGTCATCTTGCCATGCCTTGGCTCTCATAATCCTTTCGTTGTCAGCCTTATGGCTTTAGACATGTTTCTGCAGTCCTTTTACAGTTTCTACCAAATTCATGCGCTCCCCCTTGGATTCTATACCATCAACACCCAAACCGACATACATATCTCCAAATTCATCATCAGTGCTATAAGTCCTCTGTGCATATTCCATTCTTTTAACTTTATGCACTGACTTTGTCCTACTCTAGTCACCTATATTTATGCAAAATGTGCAGACAATTAAGATTTGTTTGATGATTTCAAGTAATAACTACATGAAAACTTTGTACAATTTTGTCATTATCCTTCCCTTGGATTTCTTAGATGATTTTAACACCCCACATTCTAGTTTTCACACTCACGCATCACAAATCTATATCGTGCACCAATGGTTTTCCGCGCAACTAAAATCTACATTGCATGACACCAATTCTTAGCGCACACATCTATTCATGCTAGTATTTGGTCCATACAAGTCCAGTGTTGAACCAATAGCATTGATACCAAAATGTAACATCCCCAACCACCCAAGCTAGGCCATGCTACTCCATAAAAGACTCTAACAAAGATCTGATACCAATTTGTAGCATACCACTGAAAAATGTTACAGTAGAAATACACTGCACATAGAGTCTAATTTAAACTCTATCCACGCAATATCACTTGAAGTAATGCACTCGAACCAAGCTTGAGTTGCACCACACAACTTATAACAGCAAAAGAAACAATTTCTTTTAATACAACCTTAAGCAGCAGAATTAAATCAAACAACTGCGCACACAAGCATACCGACCACATAGTACAATTGTGCACACAACCACCTAGGATGCATGTGCTACTTCTATTATTACAATGCATGAGTTCTAATTCCTTAACCACACACATGTGAGTTCTAGCCTCTTGATACACACAGAATACAATCATGTGCACCCGACCACTCAATCCTTTTCTTGCAATACTCATAACCAATTCTACCATATTGTATTAGTAGGAAAGGTTATCATCCTCTGACGTACTCTTGCACAAATACAATACATACTATAAGCATCATACGAACAGGTGCAAGCAACATTAAACAAAATAACAAAAAATACTTATATGCAACAACATACAAGAATTAACCCATGTCAAACATAGAAAAATATGCACACAATAAACAAGACAAACACATAAAGTAAACTTATCTTTTATAAAAGTCACCAACTATGGCATTCACTCAGACTTTCCTCCCATCCATAGACGTTGTTTCTCATAATATTTCAGCAACAAGCCACCCCCGAGTTGGGGCTCAACTCCACTAGGGAAAAAAGGGTCCTAGCGACAAGCTATGGTTTGAAACTCAAAAACATTGCTTAGTCATAAGTGCTTGTTGTTGCAACTAGCCCATAATCCCTCATTCCCCACGCACCTATCACACCTAAGGAAGTGCTCCCCTTCTCTTATCACCATTCCTTCGACTGCCCCACTTCCCTTCCCAGGGTTACTAACAACATGTTGGACAGGAAGTCTCTAAGCCCTGCGACTAGTGCTCATCTCATTAGAGAATAACTCTCAAGAAAAATATTTCCTAGATATTATGTCAACGGGTCTGACAACCACTCCAAAACAACCACTCTCTCACCCAGAGAGACTTCTCATGGTATATCAACCCGACTCCTTGATAGTATTTCTTATTATATACCACAACTCCCTACAAGCTTCTCTGAGCAGATAAGGCAATAATTAGATCTTCCATATTGTCCAACCTCCTTCTTCTCAAAAGAGCATGAAACATGAATAATCATCATAACAATGTCAATCCCCCCCAAAATACACTAAGGCTAGCAATATATATTACATTCCTTCCACTTGAAACTTTTCACCTTCAAAAGTAGCTTTAAGCCACCTAGTGACCCATTCCCTATCCTTGGGAACTTAGGATAAAATAATAATATATATGCCATTAAATTTTTCCCATAAATATTATAAAACATTCCCTAAGACTTACGACTCACCCCCTTTGTCCCTTTTTTGTTGGAGTAGGCCCCCCATATCTTTTCTTCTGAGTCATTCAGTGAGCAATGATGCAATATTATATTAATAATCATGATTGTATTTACATGGATAAGTGCACTGGCATATTTGCATCCAGGCTCACTAGCCTCATAATCACACAGGTTCTCCGAGCTCAAAACATAAACAACCATATATACATATATATAACTCAATACCGTACACTTCCATGGCATTACCTTTCACTAACCCAAGTGCGTACAACATGGTTTCATGTACGCATTTACCCAGGTGTGCGCAACACATAGACTATGCACACCTTGTCTTTGTTAGCACTTCTTCGCACACTACTTTGATGCACGCAACACCAAAACTAGGTTTCCTTGGCTCACTAGCCTAAATGTACATTACTTTTACACTTCATACCAATCATCTCACTAGCCTATATATACAATTAAAAAGGGTTCCAGATCAGGGACACTACATCAAGTGATGTCCATTCGTAGCAGTTTACTCCAAGGGAAAAGGTTGCAAAATTGAGGCAAACCAATTCAAACAACAAGATGTCAAGAGTGACTACAATGGTAGTAAGAAGGATAAGGTGAATGTAAACATAGAAACATTCACTAAAACATAAGCAACAAAACATTATGGGAACCCCTTCAGGACATGGCCAAAAAAAGATTAAGAGAAAAGAATGAGGTCTCAACTTCTTAGTCATGGAAGGGATAAATGTTGGTTCTTGTGCCTATGGATAATCATAGCATGCGTGAAAACTGGTAAAGAGAGTGCTAACTAGGGTATCCCATGAAGGGTAGGTACTACTACACAAGTTATGATGTGCAACAAAGAGAAGGACTAATGCCACAACCTAGCAAGGTTGAATCTAAGGCATAATGTTGGAAAAAGTGACGGTTAATAATGCAAGATTGGAACACAGGGGAAAACCTATTGCTATATGCTAGTTTATAACACATACCTCACGATTTAGTGACAAATTCCATATAAAGTACCAGAAATACCATCAACCAATCCTATAAAAATCATCAAGAAACACTAGTCCCTAAATTAAATAATGTAGTAGAAATCTCATAAAAATAACATCCAATAATATCAAAGCATGAGTCATAAGTAATTAGAGGTTCCATTTTCAATGTAGGTGTAGAAATGGTTATTTTAGACCCCAAGAAGGCCCAAAACTAGTCTATTTATGGACAAATATGGTTCATTTTATCATTTACCTTGTGTAAATTTTACTTCTGGTGATAATATTTTCCCTCCAAAACATATGGTGCAGATTGTAGGAAAGTCCATTGGATATTATGTCAAGACTATATAAGAAAATTATCATGTGTTTTTTCAATTTTTTTGAATTTATAATTTTTTTTGGATTTTAAAAATATTATTTATTTTTGGTATGTAGTGTACAAGTAATTAATTTCATGTATGACATAGATGTCGGACTATTTCGTCCAGATGGTATGGCTCCAAATTTCCATAGGGCGAGGGATGAGCAATATCTAGAGGAGGGTGAGGGCTACAAGGATGTGGAGGAGAACCTCTATGAGTTGTAGAGGAACCTCAAAGCTATCACCATGGGTTTGCCTATGATGAGAATCAAGGAAGTCCCTTGGATATTGGAGAGTCAGATGGTTGGTGTGCCATGCCCCTTTGTTTGACTATTAAGGCAAGTAGCCAATACAATTGTTTATCACCATGAGACTCATGTGCCTTGAGATGACTAGATGATAGTCCCCCCCCTTTTGTACCATCTATGGATATATAGATCCAGTCTCTCGAATGTATATACATTAGATCGTGATGGGTCATGTAGCCCAATTTTGTTCACAACATTTTTCTTGGACATGATGTGCCAACTATTTATCTTGTATACATATGGGTCAACACTTACTTATGATTTCAAATGATGTGAATGAATTTCCATGTGTATGTACATGCATGCTTGTATTAATTCTTAGATGAATGTGACAAATTCCAAATAGGCACTGACATCAACAAATCAAACACCAAGCATGATAAGCATTGAATATAATCAATCACATGCCACAATAAAAATCACTAACAATGCACAACTACTAAAAATACACCATGTACAAAGAACAACATAGCATGACAACTTACACATAATACTTTTTGAGGTAGAGCCCATTGCTAGGATCATGCCAAGGATTCCTATTGTGATCGATGAACTCATGGGTCATTGTTGGCATCATATGGCACACCATGCTAGGGCCACACCACATAGGGTTGAATTTCTGTGTTCCTAAACTATCATAATTCTAGTCATGAACTAGAACTAAGTCACTATCAGGAACAACTTGAGGATAAATACACTTAGACATATCATGAGCTATCAGAGCTCCTTGATGGTGCCCATCAAGACACAGTGAAGAAACAATACATGCATATATAGTATAGTTTGGAGTAGATATTTCGATGGAAAGTTCTAAAAAAGGAATCCTAAACACATTTTGGTCGAGACCTAACACTTCACTAGATGACCTAGAAAATTCCACTTGTCTTTAATCAAGAATTGTAACATCAACCTATGATAGTTCCAATTTAGGAAGAAAATATTATCGATGGTACATATTTTACCATGGTTTATTGACCATAGCCATGACTTCTAGGATGGCCTCATCTAAAGGCATCTCAGTATCAAAAAATTATGTAAATTGGAAGGGTTAATGACCCAAATGGGTGAAGTGTATTGATCATATTCCACATCCTATTGACCAAGATTTTTATCAGCATCGCCTGATGCCAACTAGATTTCCTAGTAGGAAATATATACCACACTCAATTGTAAAATTTCTCCAAGTGAATATACTTTCGAAGGATTGGGTACTACCTAAGGATCTTGTTGAATAGCACTAGAAGAGATCATACAAATAGGAGTTGTGTTGGAAGAATTTAATAGCGGAGGAAGGGTAAATGTACCCATCAATGATGAATCCTTGAACATGCCAACACCAACATTATCATAAATTCTTATGGAACCATTGATAAATGGGATGTTCATACCAATGATAGTTCAGGAATCAAGTGTACAATAGGCCAGTTGATCAATAGTAACTACTTTCCCTTCATGAGAAAATTAGAGGACCCTAAAGACCGAGGAAACTAAAACTATCATTGTGTAGAACTCACTACTTCCTAAAACACATTGTAATCTAGTAGGGCATCAACTACTTTGGCTTCAATCGAAATATTCATTCCACCTAACTCAATAGGAAAGGTAGCAATGATTTCAGAAGGCTTGCACATATTATCATCAAATTATTTTAACATGGTTTTCAATTGTATGAGCTTTGGAGAATCTAAGTCTCTCCAATATGACAAGGATATGATGAAATTGGGGGCTCCTTCATCAACAATAATCCTAAATATATTTGTACCATGCAAAGTCACTTAAATTTGAAAAGCGGTCTGGTGGGGGAACCTAGGCCGAATATGGTCGATGTCAAAAATAATTAAGCAAGTATCTGAGGGATCGATCCCACCTATGGTAGAAAAAATGATTTCCACTGCACTAGGTATATTTAAAGGACTTTGAGGGAAAACATGGAACATGATTCATGGGATAAGTATTCCAAAATATTGTAATTATGGGTAGCTCATGCATTGGGATTATGTGTCAACCTTTGTAGAACACCCTTAGGTTGGAAAAGAACTACATCAAAGGAAGGATTCTCTATCTAGAGAGAGCCGCCGGGATAAGAAGAAGATAGATCCTTATCCAAAGGACCACTCTCAAGATTATTGTAATTGCAATATCATGTATGCAAACTAACCATTTAATTTCACATGTAAACATTCTTATTTGAGGTGTTTCCCCCTTGAGGAGGTCTAGGATTTGATGCAATCCTTTTTTATTGTTGCAGTGGAAATGTATTTTTTTAGAACATGTTGCTATGGATCTCTCTCCTAAGATAAAAAGTGATGAATATCATCCATCTAAGGACATTGATGGGTAATATGGTCTCCATTGCAGATATTTAAAGGAAACTTCAATCTCTTCTCTTTCATGCCTCCCAAATTAACATTTTTATTTTTAGAAGTCCCTTACCTAGTGTTAGAATTCTTATTCTTATTTTTCTTTTTATCCCCAGGTTGTTGAGATTTCTTTGGTTGTGTGGATTGCACTGAATGAACCTCATAGGTTTTAGTAGGGATTGTGGAATTTTGAGGTGTTGTCATAGTTGTTGGTGGATTGGTAGATATTGACAACTGAATCATTTTCCAATCAATTGAACAATAGAATAATGGGACATAGAACCAATCATTCCATTGGCATGTGGTCTTGAAGGAGGTTTTACTATAT
>ML797230.1:211009-221384 GCA_009831015.1 Picea engelmannii | reverse complement strand
GGGGGAGGGGATAGAGAGGGAGTGGGTGTGAGAGTCTGAGGCATGTCAAGGCAAGGTGTAGGTATAGGTATTTCCATGCCTTGTGATGTCTAAGTTTTTCCATGTCTAAGTCTTACATGTATATGAGTTTGAGAGGGAGAGAGAGGGAGACATACAAGGGGGTAGAGAGGGATATTGAGGGAGAGAAAGAGCGGGGGTACATGTAGGAGAGAGTGAAAGGGAGACATAGAGAGAGAATGGAAAATTTCAAATAACTTATAAGAGTGTGTGTATGCTCTTAGAAACACGTGCACATTTCTATAGTGGGTGCATGCTTTAGGAACACGTGCACATTCCTAGAGCGTGTGCGTGCGCATTCTTTTGAATTCAATTTTTTTTGGGCGGGATGAAAACATGTATGTAGACTTGGTTGCCTCAGATTTAGGTTCGAGATGACAAACCTAGTGGTTTGGTCTACAAATTGATAAAAAACCTCTATTTTTGTGAATACCTCTCTATATCTCTGTGTTTGATGTTATTTTTCTATAGGCTAAACAATTCAACTGTTGATGAAACTACAAACATAGATAGAGTCGACTATGCAGATTCCAAATATAAAGTGTTTTTTTTTTTTTTTAATTTAATATTGTTCACTATTTTTAATCTATTTTTATCTTCACATATATCAAAATCCTATAATACATAGCTCTCTTACCTATGTTGTCTATCTATCTATGAGTTATGTGTTGCACTAGAGGAGATCGATATCTACATTATTAAAAAAATAAATTATTTTGATAATGTGAAGACCCTCTTAGTCTGCATGAACAAAAGACGTTGTAATTTCAAGGATATAATGGGTTTTCTATAAGTATACAAGTTTTTTGAACAAAATTCCATTGTTAAGGTACTCGGTACACGAACAAGAACAAAAGCATATACCTTATATTTTGTTGGAAAAATAGCATACCACTGTTAAAAAAAATCAAATTTGACATAGTTATTCACAATTTCTATTAATAAAAGTTGTATAATCCTAAATATAATTCAATTTCCTATGTTTCATCTTGTTACACCATATTTAAATTCATTACAAAAGTACCTTGAATAATCCCTCCATGGAAGTTAAACATTATTTTCTTAAACATTAAAACCATGGATTTTAGATATAGTTTCTTTCTTTTTTATCACTAAATCTTTTAACTTTAATTAAGTAATTTTTTTTATAATTGAGTGGATGTTGTAAAAGCAATTTGAGAAAAATGTACATCTATAATGATTACAATTAAACGGGTATTAGTGCATGGCCTATCAATTTGGGAAAAATGTGCATCTATAATAATTATAATAAAAAGTATTAGTGCATGGATTTTTCAATTATGATAGAAAAAATAAATTATTTATATTTATCATTTTTAAAATTTAAACTAATAAAATATTTTTAAGGGTTATAATATTTCTTTAAAAAATATAGTGATGCACATAAAAAATATATATATTTTTATTTACATAATTTAAACTAATAAAATATTTTTGAAGATTATAATATTTCTTTAAAATATAGTGATGCATAAAAAAATATATTTTTATTTACAAAATTTGAACTAATAAAATATTTTAAGGATCACTATATTTCATTAAATATAATGATATGTAAAAATAAGATAAAATATAATAATAATATGGGCATTATCTTTGAAATGTAATGGTGTATTAACAATTAAAAAAAATTAGTTTAGAACCAATATATTTTTAAAAATACATAAATTATTAATTTTTTAATATAAAATTTTTAAATATTTTTATTATTCTAAAAACATTGTAATATTTGGAAAATTTATAAATATATTTAATAGAATTGATTCACAAAAATATTTTGTTTTTTATTAATAATAAGAATAAAAAAATTGTCATCTTAAATTTAATTTATATTTATAAAGTAAATAAGAAAATTTAATTAAATTAAAAATTAAATAAAAATAAAACTTACTAAATATTTAAAAATGTAAAATTTATTTTTATAAAGTAAACAAGAATTTTTAATTAAATTAAAAGTTAAGTAAAAATAAAACTTACTAAATATATTTAAAGAGATTAGGAAATGTAATTAAAAGATATAATGCCGTGGTCAACAACATTGAAAAGTTCAAAGCTTAGAACTTAAATAAATTTTAATTCAAAAGTTAAAAAGTACTAAATTTCCTTCCTTTCCAACTAAAGTTAGAGAGAAAGAGATAGATAGAAATTAGCCTAAAAAAAATCACCCAAACATGAATTACATATAATTATTTCACCATATTAAACATATTATAAATTTTAAAATGACAAGAATTTATTTAAAGATAAAAATTAACTTTAAAAAAAAAAAAAATTCATTAGAACCATGAAATGGATATAATTATTTTACTATAATAGACATATTATAAATTTTAAGACATTATAATGAATTTATTTAAACAAAAAAATGATGTGCACATCTATTTGGATTGTACTTTTGATATTTGTTAAGTTTACATATTCTAAATCTTAAATAAATATTTAAGAATTAATCTAACAAGTGATGTTGTTCATATTTTGTAGATTGTACACTCGATATGTGTTATCAATAGAAAATAATTGATGTTTACACCTGTTTAGAAAAAAATCAACTTCCAAAGATTACTTTTTTTCATATACATAGAAGATCTACACACAAAGACTTAATAATTTTTAATTCAAATAAGTTTACATGGTAACTCTATATCCCAACTACTAAACCACTATCCAAATCTTTCTAAAATTAATTTTTTTAAACCATAACCCAAATTATATTCATTAAACCTTTCTAACCATACAAACCTCATTCCCATTAACATACCCAC
This sequence comes from Picea engelmannii, assembly GCA_009831015.1. NCBI lineage: Eukaryota > Viridiplantae > Streptophyta > Pinopsida > Pinales > Pinaceae > Picea > Picea engelmannii. The sequence goes on along the minus strand of ML797230.1, from coordinate 218,544 downwards.
TAATCATCATTAATCGTACCATTAACCTGCCTCCATAAAGAATAAAAAAGATATTAAGATTTATTACCATTTAAATATAATAGAAAAATAAATATTCAAAAGTAGGTAGATATGGACGTTGAAGAAAAAGCAAGTGATATAGGCGTTGGAGACAAATGAAAACATAATACAAAGATAGATATTCAAACGTATGTAGATATGGACGTTGAAAAAAGAAGAAGGCAGGGAGAGAAAGTGACACATGTACAATAGGATGAGGTGTCGTAGGTGTTAAAAAGAAAATGGGCAGTCTTATTTGATTTTATTCTCTTCTATTCGACCATAGATTGTTGTTCCTTGTCCATGTTGTGGCTCAACTCCATTTTCAGAAAATTCTTGGAAGATGGAAGCTATGAATCCTTCTCAATCTTGCTGTTGGCCCAATATTTTATCTTTTGAATTCTAAAATTGTACTACAGACGGAACAGTTGTTAGGACTTGGGAAGAATCCAGAATCCAAAATAGATCGAAAGCTGCTATGGAGAAATGCACCAAAGGTTAATTTGATCAGATTTTTTTTGTTATGTAGTTTTTTTTTTGGAATTTCCTCATGAATTTTCATGGACCAACGCTGGTATTTTGATCCTAGCAGTCTCTGTGTAACACCTGCAGGACTAACGCTGGAATTTGATGTGTAACAACTGCGGTTCAAGATTGGGATGCGATGCGTTAGCAACAGAAAGCTCAACAAATGCAAGAAACAAGATTGGATTAGATCATCTACGGTATGTCTTTTATATCTGAAAAAAAAATATTAAATTACGTTTTCTTGTTTGTCTAAACAACAAATTCATGTCAATCCTTCTTGTTTGTCTAAACAACAAATTCATGGACACCCAGTAAATTAGGGTTTTCTTATTTTCCTTACTTATGGACATCCAGTAAATTAGGGTTTTCTTATTTTTTAATCAATCTTAGATGGAAAACCTAGTCCTACAGGAACTCCAATCTGAGCTGAATCGTAAATTAGGGTTTTCTTATTTTTTAATCGATCTGAGATGGAAATCCTAGTCCTACAGGAACTCCAATCTAAGCTGAATCTTTTTTATCAGAAGTTAAAGAATCGGTGGAGAGATCGAATACATAGATTACAACAAGAAATACCTCTCTATTTTCCCTTTTTACTTATATCTATCTTTATTTCTTTCTATTTGTCTCTGTTAGTCTTTCGATCAATTCATCATTGTACTACTGAGTGGCTCTCTGTGTTGTGTTAATTGTTAATCTCACTTTTTCTCCTCATCCCATATGTGGGTTGAATTATTCATGGTCGGTGTATATCCCTATCCACAAATCTTATCAAATGATCAGTGCTTTATAGTCTAAATACATCATTTAGATCATCTGTTAAGATCATTTAGATCTATATTGGGGAATCAAGTTGGCCATAGGATCATGTAGTGTGGATCAGTTTCAGAGAGATCGTATAGACTAATTCTCATCAACTGAAATTTGGACAGAAAGTATTCTAGGCATATAAAATCCATACAGAAAATCCCATAGAGATATTCACAACATAATTGCATGAGAAAGCATTATTCTGCCTGAATTTTTATCACATCAGAGCAGGAAAAAGGTCTAGAGTTCTGAATATAATGAATATTCTCCCGTCCAAAAAATATGTAGTGTAGAGATAATTGATAGGAGGTACCACAGTCCTCTATCATTCCTGTCTCTAATAATTTCACAAATATGATACAATAGTCACTATGGTAAGAAGAAAAGAGACAAGTCTACATAAGAATAATTACAGTATAAAAAGAATATTTCGTCTTATGAAAAAAATTGTGAATCCTTTGTTGGAATTCTGAATATTAAAAGCAATATCACGCACTAATATCCAAAATTCCTACCAATTTTTTCTCAAATTTATTACTATATCATTAACTTATTAACTTTTCCATAATATACTAGTAATCAGGTTTTCCAAAGCTGCAAGATTATGTTCATATGCTTAAACACGTTAAACACATTAGGGAGGAGTCATGTTAAATGGAATAAAATCACCCGCACCAACAAATAATAGCACTCATTACTTAACTTTATTCTTCTGCAAACTTTTGCAATTCCCATTCTTCTGCAAATGGCTTGAATATGAATATGATTGAAATACACATATATACAACTAGATTAGAACAGACCTCAAATTATGGATCTCATATTCTTATTCTCAGATATATGCAACTATTACAGATCTCAAATTATGGATCTCAGATATATGCAACTATTACATATGTAGAGAACAATCTCAGTTTTACTAACTTCGTATTTATCGTCAATTTCAAACTAGAATACAGAGACAGTAGAGAAACACTAAAAAACTAAGAAGTACTAAATGAGCGATCTAAGTCTAAATAAAACAATCAAATTATTCAATCAATCAAATTATTTTAAATCTTCTGAATTTCAATTTTAATTTTAAATTTCAATCAATCAAATTATTCTAAATCTTTTCAATTTCAATTTTAATTTTCAATTTCAATTTTAATTTTAATTTTAATTTTGTAAGTAAATTTATTTTTTTAATAAAGTTATTTTAAATTATTTTTAATAATAAATCATTGAAAAAAATATCAAATTTTAAACACAAGTATGATTTATGATTTAATAGTCAACCATAAATCCTCTCTTGGAGTCTTAGTCTCTTACCTAGGATCAATGTAGGCGTCATTCTCTTCTTGGAATCTTAGTTTATTACCTCATATCAATGTAGGTGTTATTCTTCCTTCTCTTACTTCATACCTCATATCAATATAGGTGTCATTCTTCCTTTATGCAATGTAGGTGTCATTCTTCCTTTATGCAATGTAGGTGTCATTCTTCCTTCTCTTACCTCATACCTCATATCAATGTAGGTGTCATTCTAGGTGTCATTCTTCCTTTATACAATGTAGAAAGGAGATTTAAAATTAATGGGGTTGTGTTGGATTTGATAGTTGACGGGAATAATATTCATTATAAAATTAATCATAATAATGGAGGTAATATTACTTTTCTAAGTAAATAATGGGTATGAAATGTGTCAAATTCTAATCATTTGAATTGAATATGATATTATCTGTATTTTATTATTAGTATTTTGTTTTTTTAAGTAAATAATAGATATGAAATGTGTCAAATTCCAATCATTTGAATTGAATATGATATTATCTCTATTTTACCATTAGATCAAATAATTTTACTTAAATTTTTTATCATCTGAGAAAGTGATGTATGAAATTTTTTTTAGTAAAAGTGCACTAAACCCTAAGACCTTATTATTTAAATTTTAAATAAATCTCATGTAAATAGATTCTATTAAAATTTATTATAATATTATATATATTTTTAAAAACAATTAAAGATTTAATTTTTTAAAAACATTATTTTATATTATTATAAAATATCCAAACTGGCACAGATTTAATTTTTAAAAACACTGTTTTATATTATTATAAAATATCCAAACTGGCACACAGGGGTGTAGACGGACTGTTACAGATGTAGACTCACTGACAAGTGCCGTGTAAACTCAAAAACAACACCCAAACTCAAAAGACTGGCTAGACCCTACCATATCAGTTCTGAATAGAACAGCGTGGCTCTTTTTACGTCACCAGCTGATCTCGTTCCAATGCAAGGTTGTTAATTGCCAATAGAATGATCTTAGAATGAATTTACTCTTTCCGGGGCTGTTGATTGTCCGTAGAATGAATTTACTCTTTAGTTTATGCTTTGTAGAGAGGGATGAAATCCACGATGGTACCCAGATCGACCACCCACCTGGGCTTCTGCAATAAATATAGGAAGTCGAATGGAACTAGGGTTTTAGGAATTGCCATTAGAATGACTGGGCTGAACTTTGACCCTCTTGGTGGGGTTTTGGGAATTGCCATTAGAATGACTGGGCTGGGTATTCAGTTATCTTGCTGTTGGTTCTCTTAATATTCAGAATAATATGCTTCACCCATCTTTAATCGGACGTGAAGAAATTGAGTAAAGTTAATGAAAGAGACTCGAAACCCTGCAAAATCATCGACCTCCATCATTGATCTCGCGCTAATTCTTGAAGCTATGCCACCTTCTGATGTGGACTGTACGTGTTGATTAGGAAATCAGTGTCCTTGTTCCCACCCAGTTCTGGAAAACCCCACTACTCTCTGGCATATTCACGATACGAATATTCATCGTTGAAGGTCGATTATGATCATCCTCCACTTTTGGGTTTCGAACTTTAAACCTATTAGATTTCGTTAGAGTAGTTGTTGATGAAGGTGTTGCCACCTGCGTGATGTCCCTGGTCTGTTGGAAAGCTCTTTATTCTCCAACCCTTTCCAAGTTGTCGAACATGTTGACTGCATTTGATGGTCATTCCTTCTGCCCTCATGGTATTCTCCCTACCTTTCAGTCCAGTTAGGTGGGAAGACGGTAGAGGTGGAGGTAGAGGTAGTTGATGCACCTCTCGATTATAACTTGTTACTGGGTCGCAATTGGACCTATGTTATGGTTGTTGTCGTATCGTTTGTCTTTTGTATACTTTGTTTTCCTCATCAAGGAGAGATCATAACTATCGACCAGTTATCCTTTGCGTACTCTATTCCTAACACATCTGTTGGACTATCCATCCCTGTAATCGACAATTCTCATTCGACAACTGAGAATATCAGTGTTGGAATGTATTCTTCCCTTATGGGTACTTTCAAATTCTCGTCACCGATTCACCACGTTTACACCATGTCTAGTAGGCCCACTTTTGCAGGGAGGTCCATTCCTTTCCGCACTTCCTATTTTAGTCATCCATGGACCCTACCTTCTCCGACTTCATCATGTGAAGGACAGTTGCATGCTGGCATGGCTATGCCACTATCGGCAATGGAGATTGTGTATCAAGTTGTTCTTGACTCTTCCGCCGATACTGATCCTGTTACCTCACAGACAAACGAGGAAGATCTTGTTCTTAGGCTTGTATGGGTCACCTTGTTATCTTGTTCGCATGATTGCTTAGATGATACTTTGCCTTCGGACGAAGCCATCCTCGAAGCCATGAATGGTTCCGAGAGACCTTGGGATGATATGCATCATCGATCCTATTTTCTCCCAAGTCTTGAAAGAATCGAGCAAGATGAATTTCGGTCTACCTTGAGTGAGATAGTCGATCATGTCGTAGTTCCACTTGATACGCACAACATTTATGCCGAAGGAAATATGGTGAGTATTTCTCCTACCATCTCGATCGATATCTCTCGTACCCCTAGAAAGATTGAGAACGTAAATATAGGTGTGGATTGTTCGCCAGAAGAAATTATGATCTACACTGTTCTCTTCAAAGAATTTTGAGATGTATTTTCTTGGTCATACGAAGAGATGCCAGAGATCGACCCTCGGATTATCGAACATGAGATAAGAACTTACCTAGATGCAAAACCTATTCGACAACGTCTTAGAGATGTGAATCCTAGGAAGTTCCCTGCTATTAAGGTAGAGGTGGAGAAGTTGCTTAACGTTGGCTTCATCTACCCGGTTCCCTTGACCGAATGGGTATCCAACCCCATTCCTGTGGATAAAAAGAAAGGAACCATCCATGTGTGTATGTACTTTCGTGACCTGAACAAGGCTTTTCCTAAAGATAACTTCCCCATGCCTTTCATTGATCATATTCTCGATGAGTGTGTAGGAAGTGAGATATTTTATTTTATGGATGGATTTTCAGGCTATAACCGAATCCAGATCAAACCTGAGGAAAAACACAAGACATCATATATATGTCCTTGGGGTACTTTTGCATACCATAAAATGCCTTTCAGACATAAAAACGTTGGAGAAACCTTCCAACGTGCCATGACTTTCGCCTTTCACGATCTTAAGCACATAGTAGAAGCCTACCTGGATGATCTTGTAGCTCACTCTCGCAAGAGAGTGTATCATGTTATACACCTTCAGCTAGTTTTTGAAAGAAGTTGTTACTATAGAATCTGGTTAAACCCTCATAAATGCATCTTTTGCATTAAGTCTAGTCGTCTCTTAGGATTTTTAGTTTCCAAGACCGGGATCATGGTAGTTCCTCTTAAGGTTGAGGAAATACTTTAGTTGCCTCCACTGTGCACAATTAGACAGCTTCAAGGTTTACAGGGGAAAGCTAACTTTCTACATCCTTTCATAGTGAATTATGCCAATATCACTAAGGTTTTCATGCGCCTCTTGAAGAAAGACGCCCCATTTATTTGGGATGAGCGAGCCCAGGAGTATTTTGATGCTTTGAAGAATGCCTTGGTATCGACCCCTCTACTGAAATCTCCTGATTACAATAGAGATTACCTGTTGTATATTGCCGCGTCTGCAGAGACGATTGGTATGGTTATAGTTCAGGAGGATGATGAGCTCCATGAGCATGTCATCTACTATATTAGTCAAAATTTAGTTGGTCCTGAGCTTAATTACTCTCACGTTGAAAAGCTAGCTTTGGCTGTCGTTCACACAATCCAACGCTTACATCACTATATATTAATTTACACGACTACGATGGTTTCCGATGTCAATCTATTTCAATATGCCCTTACTAGACGTATCATTGGAGGGAAATATAATAAATGGATTTTCATCTTACAAGAATTTGATCTCGACTTCGCTTCGGCCAAGTCCAAGAAATCATTAGTTTTTGTAGAGTTAATATCCGATTTTCCATGATTAGATGACGATGTTATCCATGTTGATTCATTTGCGGACAAACATATTTTCCTTGTATCGTCGTCCGATCCATGGTATGGAGACATTGTTTTATATCTTCAAACCTTGAAGTTCGCTCAACATCTCTCACAAGATGATCGACGCCGTGTTAGATACCAAGTCAAAAAGTATACCATCTTCGGTGACACATTATATTGCCCAGGAGTAGATAATATCTCGTTTCATTACTTAACTCATGAGGAAGCCAAGTCAATCCTAAACGATTGCCACAAAGGGGCTTGTGGTGGTCACTTATTCGAGCTTGCGACAACCCAAAAATCCTGCGAGTTGGTTATTTATGGCTTACTATCTTTAAAGATTGTATCGAAGTGGTTAGGAAGTGTCACCACTACCAGGTGTTCACTCGAAAAATGTGCTCGCATCCATCCCCTCTTCACCTAGTCATTACCATCGGTCCCTTCACCAAGTGGTTGGTAGATTTCGTCGATTGCAACCTAACTTTGGCTAGGGGCATAAACACATTATCATGGCCATCGAAAGTTTACTAAGTGGTTCGAGGCCATGCCTACCATAAAATCTGATGGGAAGATTGCAGCCTTCTTTGTGTTCAACCAAATTATCGCCTGGTTCGGTATTCCGAGTGAGATTGTCACTTATCATGGCAGTCACTTTTAGAATGAGATGATGGTAGAACTGTTGAAATAATGTAACTGCGAAGAGCATTCTTATTATTTTGTTATTGGATTAAATCCCCATTGTGGATTAATCATGTCATTATTATTATTTTTATTATTAGGTTAAATCCCCATTGAGGATTAACCAAGTCGGTAATT
>ML797230.1:192934-205111 GCA_009831015.1 Picea engelmannii | reverse complement strand
GGTTTTCTTCCCCTAGAGGGTTTCCCAGGATAAATGCTGTGTCTATTGTGGATGTGTATTTCTCAGTGATCTTGTGGTTATTATGCTCTTGTCTTTATGAAATGCAAAGAACTATAATATCAGCATAAAACATTAACAAGAACTAGCATCTAAGCTGGGGTTTAGACATGGTCATTCATCCCCTTATTACCCCCAAGAAAATGGGCAGGTAGAGGCCGTCAACAAGTCTCTCAAGACCATTTTGAAAAAAAATTGTTAGTCAGAGTAATTCCAATTGTCACATCATGTTATATCCCATGCTTTAGGAATACTGAACCTCGATTAAGATTGCCACCGATTTTTCCCCTTTTTAGTTAGTGCACGGTTCGGAGTCGATCCTTACTATTGAATTTGAAATCCCTTCTCTCAATTTGGCAGTCAAGCTCCTACCTAACACTTCAGATTTAGAGCGATGCCTTATGCACCTAGAGAGTCTTGATGAGCAATGTTAATATTCCTTTACGACTATCGAGGAAAACAAGAAACATGTCAAGGTTCAGTATGACAGGTCTGTTTGTCCCTGGTTGTATGCTGAGTGTGACTTGGTCCTCTTGTATGATCAAGCCAAAGAACCGCTAGGGGCAGGTAAGTTTAAACCCATGTGGCACAGTCCTTACATCGTGCGATGTGTCCTAAAAAAGGAGCCTACGAATTAGAGGATTATGAAGGGAATAAGTTGGTCGAGCCTAAAAATGGGCTCTACCTGAAAACGTACTATGCTTGAGCCCTAGGCTTGGGTGGAACTCTTTGTATACTAATGTAAATTTAGTGTATATACATCTCTTTTCTCCTTTTCTTTTGTCTTTAGCTTGCTTATCGAGTTTTCCCTTTGTTTGTCTACCGATCTTCAGTCTACCTAGGATTCACAGACGGAGTCTTCGATCTACCTAGGATTCGCAAACAGAGTCTTCGGTATACCTAGGATTCACAGACGGAGTCTTCGGTCTACCTAGGATTCGCAGACGGAGTCTTCGGTCTACCTATGATTCACAGACGGAGTCTTCGGTCTACCTAGGATTCACAGATGGAGTCTTTAGTCTACTTAGGATTCGTAGATGGAGTCTTCGGTCTACCTAGGATTTGCAGACGGAGTCTTCGGTCTCCCTAGGATTCGCAGATGGAGTCTTCGATCTCCCTAGGATTCGCAGATGGAGTCTTCGGTCTACCTAGTATTCACAGACAGAGTCTTCGGTCTACCTAGGATTCACAGACAGAGTCTTCGGTCTACCTAGGATTCGCAGACAGAGTCTTCGATCTACCTAGGATTTGCAGACTGAGTCTTCTATCTCCTTAGAATTTGCAGACGGAGCTAGTCATCATACACGGAACATGGCTTCCGCCGCTTGGGTGGTTTACTCACCCGAGGGTCTGCTGGTATCTTCAGGTGGCGCATGCCTAGGGCCATCCATGAATAATGTGATCGAATATAGCATCGTCATAGAACTTTTGCGCGATGCTATCTTGCATGGCATTCACTCTTTAGAAGTTCATTTGGATTCCCAGTTAGTAGTATGTTAGTTGAGCGGTCGTTACCGCGTGTGGGATCGTACTTTACTCCGTCAATTCCTACGGGTACATATTTTATTACTAATGTAAATTTACCACAATTTGATTTTATTACATATTACCACATTCCTAGAAGTTATAATCATGTATCCAATGCCTATGCTAATAACGTTTTAGATTGGCATTTGTCACATTAATAAAGTAAAGAAAACCATTAAATCAATGTACACATTGTAAGATATAAGTAAAGTCAAAGATCCCTTTTTTATATATTTCAAAATATGGTATTTATATTACAAAATCGGGGCTAAAAACTTCGATACACTTATACAGCCAGTATACATATCCCACGATATCTACGCCTGTGGTGCCAGATGTGTGTCATGGTAGCAAACCACACTATTTATGAGACACCAGAAGAGTCATACCCATGCTCCATGTATATCAACCACCTATCGCTGTATGGCTTCAGGTAGATCCTCTACCTGGACCATAGGAATCCTTTGTGTCAAACAAGACAGGTTGCCCTACACATTCTGTAGGACTCTATCTGCTTCTCCTCCCACCACGTCATCTCCCCGGTTCCACGTCTACGATTACACAAGTATCTAGTTAATATTTAAACATCGTTCAAAAAAATATTTTTGTTCCCTAAATACAAAAATACAAAAAAAATTGAAATATGTAAAAACTTGTTACCTATATCACCATAGGCGGCCCCTGGCGGAAGTGGCATATTGGGATCTACTCTGAAATCGATCCCCGCATAGGGATAGTCATCCAAAGCAATGATTTGTCACCGCCACTAGAAGAAAAAATCATCATTTTAGGGCGTTGATACCCTACCTCCCCCCTGTCATCTCATGACCTCAATCCACTGCGCCATGGCTAGATCGTGTGGTTCTCTAGGAAGGATCTCCACTCTAGGTCCCAAACCTGGAACCTTCTCGAAAAAGAAACTGCAAAGAATAGAGGCAAACCCAAAGTTTCTCTTATTCCCATGTTTTCACTATGTCAACTGACCCTTCATATTGGTTAGCAGTGGGGTACACTAGTCATAGAGAATGGGCCTAGCACACTCTACTGCCTAAAACATAAGCGGTCTCAAGGCTTGATGCAACGAGGCGAACCTATGATCCTGGTAAGCATGAGCACTATGATCTTCAAACTGAGATTACTTATTTCCTAGATGGGGACATGGCTTCCCACCTTGTGAGTCCCTTCTACAAAGTGGGCATCGATATACTCCTCGATCTTCATCCCACTCCCTGCACCACGTGACTTGAGGTTCACAACCTCCCCTCGACCTTAGGATATATTTTTATTTTGTAGTCATAAGTCGTCGTGGAGTCGGACCAGCTTCCCCACCGGTCCCGTCGGTTGTATAGTTACCACCAGATTTTGCTTTCTTGCCTTCTAAAATAAGTAGAGTTTTTAGAAGTGGTACACACACTTCCGCCTTTCAGACTTGTGGTTCCACAAGAATGAGTATTGACTATAGTATTCGGAACACTGGGATTTCTTCGACTCCCATACCCACTATAGTTAATGACACCCCTTCAACTCCTGTATCCGCTACAATTGTAGTGTCGGAGGCTTATACCAATACTATGGATCGACCTGTAGTTAATGCTTCATCTCATGCCTCTAATCCTTTTGGGGGTTTTGGTCACTCATCGGTTTACAATGTTCAGTCCATCCCTATGGCTTCTATTCCATTTTCTTATGGTATGCCTAACTTCACTTTGGTGTTTTCAACTGCCATTCCAGTTGTTGGCCCTAACGCTAGCCTTGGACCTGGGGGCACTACACCTCCATAAACTCCTTTTCCAGTGGTTCTCATATCCACCAAACGAATCCTAATATAGGAAGTGTTCTTTTTCTAAAACCTGTTTCTAATCCTTCTATGGTCAGATGGTACAACCTAGCTGGCGGATAAGTTCCACCCTATATCTCTACCTCCTTGGTGTCGATTCCGACCAATAATTTTGGCATGCAGAATCCACTTCAATCCTCCGGGTTCCCACCTGGAGGAGGCTAGTCTTACACTTTGGGAAACCCCCAACCCAGATCCAATCTGGTTGGGGGAATTTTTCATAACCCCCAGCCTAGATCTAATCCAGCTGGGGGCAATTTTCACAATCCTTATCAAAACATTCCTGCTGGAATGATGCCCAACCCACCTTATACGAATCATCTCGGAGGAGGGCCTTATAATTTCAGACAAGGCTTTGGTTCTTACCAGAATCCTGGGTGGAATGCAGTTCCCAACACACAATTTTTCATGGGAGGATGGGGCCAAATGTCACAATGCTATCTTCCTTTTTTGACCACACTAAATCTATCATATTTTTCCAAGTTAATGAACGACGTGGTGATTCATGATCCCACATGGCCCCCTATCCCCACCAAACTTCCTTCAGACATTCCAAAGTTTGAGGGTAAGAATGGAGAAGATCATGGTGAACACTTTACTACCTTTCACCTTTGGTGCTCATTGAATTCACTAAACCATGATATCATTAGATTACGATTGTTTCAATGCACTCTCATTGGAGTTGTTTCACAATGGTACATTGAGCTACCTAGGGGGACATATGGGTCATTTAATCAGTTGGTGGTAGCCTTTCTCAACCAATTTCAATTGCCCATTTGTTATGATGCTGGCCTCGAACTCCTGTTGACTTTACGTCAGGACACCACCACTCACATCTCAGATCATATCCAGGAATGGCGTAAACAGAGGTGGTTGATTAAAAATCCTATACCAATGGCCTTTCTCCTAGAATGGCTCCTAAAGTCTTTGAACCCTCCTATCTCTAAGGATGTTGCTACTTCTGGGGTCTCCAACGAAGAAGAAGCTATCTTTAGATCCCAGCAGTTAAATTTAATATATGCTCCATCTGGGACGTTATATCACCTTCTTCTAGAAGCATCGTGGTCAAATTACGATCCTAGGAAAAAACCTGGACCTCATGATGATGGCATTGTAGGGTACACCAATGTAAATCCCACAGAATCGAAAACGAAGTCTATCAGAGGATCAACTTTGTTAGGATCCTCCAAACCCAGCCAGTTGGCGGATGTACATTCTGTGCAATCGTCGAAAAACCCAAATGGTGACCAACAACCAGATGGGAATAAAAGGAAAGGTCGAAACAATCGTAAGGGTGGGAAAAATAACAATAAACCCAAGGTCAACGATAATAATGGCAAGCAGAATGATAATGCTGGAGAGGGAAAGAAAGAGAAACGTAAGGTGAATTTTCCTTGTAAACTTTGTACCCATGACCACCTTACACATTTATGCCCCAAACTCATGGAGGCTGCGAGGCTTTTAAATCTCCACCACCCGCTGTGCTGACAAATCCATTCCCACACAACCAACACTTAGCCTCAAGCTCTTCAAAAGCTGGAAATGCGCCCAGTGGAAGTGAAAACCCACCGTCGCGAGATGGCGATAGTGTTTGTATCAATATGGTCGACATGAAAATTGATATAGCCACCCACTCTCGATATTATAGCCCCTCAAAAGTTAGTACCATTCTAGAATTTAGTACAAATTAAGAAACTAGAGCCACCACCTCATATTCTGAAAGGAGTACTTAAGTGCTCTACCCACAATCCTAATGCTAGAGCCACCCAGAACTACTCTATTGTTGAAGATCTGGGCCAAACCCCTTGCACGATGTCTTCTTTGGAGGTACTCCAGATGTGTCCATCACAGAGGAATGCCTTACTCTCCGCCTTAGGAGCTCTACAACCTAGTGGCTCGAAATTTTTTAATTTTGATGTCACGGATGTGAAGCCTTGCTTACCCTACCATGTGGATTTCCAAATCCACGTGGAGTATTCCAACTATACTATCAAATGCGCAGTTGTTGATGAAGGTGTTGCCACTTCTGTGATGTCCCTGGTTTGTTGGAAAGCTCTTTATTCTCCGGCCCTTTCCAAGTTGTCGAACATGTTGACTGCATTTGATGGTCATTCCTTCTGCACGGTAGAGGTGGAGGTAGAGGTAGTTGATGCACCTCTCAATTATAACTTGTTACTGGGTCACAATTGGACCTATGCTATGGTCATTTTTATATCGTTCGTCTTCTATATACTTTGTTTTCCTCATCAAGGAGAGATCGTGAATATCGACCAGTTATCCTTTGCGTACTCTATTCCTAATGCATATGTTGGACTGTCGATCCCTGTGATTGACAATTCTCAGTCGACAACTGAGAATATCGATGTCAGAATGTATTCTTCCCTTATGGGTACTTTTGAATTCTCAGCACCAATTCACCACGTTTACACCATGTCTAGTAGGCCCACTTCTGCAGGGAGGTCCATTCCTTTCCGCACTTCCTATTTTAGTGATCCATGGACCCTACCGGCTCCAACTTTGTCATGTGAAGGACAACTGCATGCTGGCATGACTATTCCACTATCGACAGTGGAGATTGTGTATCAAGTTGTTGTTGACTCTTCCGTCGATACTGATGTTGTTACCTTGCAAATGAACGAGGAGGATCTTGTTCTTAGGCCTATATGGGCCACCTCGTTATCTTGTTCACATGATTGCTTAGATGATACTTCACCTTCGGAAGAAGCCATCCTTGAAGCCATGAATGGTTCCGAGAGACCTTGGGATGATATGCATCATCGATCCTATTTTCTCCAAAGTCTTGAAAGAATCAAGAAAGATGAATTTCGGTCTACCTTGAGTGACATAGTCGATCACATCATAGTTCCACTTGATACGCATGACATTTATGCTGAAGGAAATATGGCGAGTATTTCTCCTACCATCTCGATTGATATCTCTCATACCCCTGGAAAGATTGAGAACGTAAATATAGGTGTGGATTGTTCGTCAGAAGAAATTATGATCTACACCGATCTCTTCAAAGAATTTTGAGATGTATTTGCTTGTTCATACGAAGAGATGTCAGGGATCGACCCTCAGATTGTCGAACATGAGATTAGAACTTACCTGGATGATAAACCTATTCAACAATGTCTTAGAGTTGTGAATCCTAGGAAGTTCCCTGCTATTAAGGCAGAGGTGGAGAAGCTGCTTAACGCTGGCTTCATCTACCCGGTTCCCTTGACTGAATGGGTATGCAACCCCATTCCTATGGATAAAAAGAAAGGAACCATCTGTGTGTGTATGTACTTTCGCGACCTGAACAAGGCTTGTTCTAAATATAACTTCCCCACTCCTTTCATTGATCATATTCTCGATGAGTGTGCGGGAAGCAAGATATTTGTTTTTTGGATAGATTTTCAGGCTATAACTGAATCCAGATCAAACCTGAGGACAAACACAAGATGACATTTATATGTCCTTGGGGTACTTTTGCATACGAAAAAATGCCTTTCGGACTTAAAAACACTAGAGCAACCTTCCAACGTGCCATGACTTTCGCCTTTCACAATCTTAAGCACATAGTCAAAGCTTGACTACTTGGATGATCTTCTTGCTCACTCTCACAAGAGAGTGGATCATATTATACACCTTCGGCTAGTTTTTGAAAGAAGTTGTTACTAAAGAATCTGGTTAAACCCTCATAAATGCATCTTTTGCGTTAAGTCTGGTCGTCTCTTAGGCTTTTTAGTTTCTGAGACCAGGATCATGGTAGTTCCTCTTAAGGTTGAGGCAATACTTTAGTTTCCTTCGTTGTGCACAATTAGATAGCTTCAAGGTTTACAGGGGAAAGCTAACTTTCTACATCCTTTCATAGTGAATTATGCCAATATCACTAACGGTTTCATGCACCTCTTGAAAAAAGAAACCCCATTTATCTGGGATGAGCGAGCCCAGGAGTATTTTGACGCTTTGAAGAATGCCTTGGTATTGACCCCTCTACTGAAATATCCTGATTACAGTAGATATTACCTATTGTATATTTCCACATCTGCAGAGACGATTGGTATGGTTATAGTTCAGGAGGATGATGAGCTCCATGAGCACATCATCTACTATCTTAGTCAAAATTTAGTTGGTCTTGAGCTTACTTACTCTCACATTGAAAAGCTAGCTTTGGCTGCCATTCACACAGTCCAATGCTTAAGTCACTGTATATTACTTTGCATGACTATGGTGGTTTTCGATGTCAATCTGTTTCAATATGTCCTTACGAGACATATCATCGGAGGGAAATATAATAAATGGATTTTCATCTTACAAGAATTTGATCTCAACTTCGCTTCGTCCAAGTCCAAGAAATCGTTAGTTTTTGTAGAGTTAATATCCAATTTTCCATGATTAGATGAGGATGTTATCCATGTTGATTCATTTGCGGATAAACACATTTTCCTTGTATCGTTGTCCGACCCATGGTATGGAAACATTGTTTTATATCTTCAAAACTTGATTTTTTCTCAGCATCTCTCACGAGATGATCGATGTCGTGTTAGATACCAAGTCAAAAAGTATACCATCTTCGATGACACTTTATATCGTCGAGGAGTAGATAATATCTTTTGTCATTGCTTAACTCACAAGGAAGCCGAGTCAGTCCTAAACGATTGCCACAAAGGGGCTTGCGGTGGTCACTTATGCGGGCTTGTGACATCGCAAAAATACTGTGAGTCGGTTATTCATAGCTTACTATCTTTAAATATTGTATCGAAGCGGTTAGGAAGTGTCACCCCTTCTGAAAAATGTGCCCGCATCCATCCCCTCTTCACCCAGTCATTACCATTAGTCCCTTCACCAAGTGGTGGGTAGATTTCAGTGATTGCAACCCAACTTCGGCCGGGGGCATAAACACATTATCATGGCTGTCGAAATTTTACTAAGTGGGTTGAGGCCATGCCTACCATAAAATCCTATGGGAAGACTGCAGCCTTCTTTGTGTTCAACCAAATTATCGCTCGGTTCGATATCCCGAGTGAGATTGTTACTTATCATGGCAGTCACTTTTAGAATGAGATGATGGTAGAACTAGCATCTAAGCTGGGGTTTAGACATGGTCATTCATCCCCTTATTACCCCCAAGAAAATGGGTAGGTAGAGGTCGTCAACAAGTCTCTCAAGACCATTTTGAAAAAAATTGTTAATCAGAGTAATTCCAATTGGCACATCATGCTACATCCCGCACTTTGGGCATACCGAACCTTGATTAAGACTGCCATTGATTTTTCCCCTTTTCAGTTAGTGTATGGTGCAGAGTCGATCCTTCCTATTGAATGTGAAATCCCTTCTCTCAAGTTGGCAGTCAAGCTCCTACCTGACACTTTATATTTAGAGTGACGCCTTGTGCACCTAGAGAGTCTTGATGAGCAGCATCGAGATGCCTTTATGACTATCGAGGAAAACAAGAAATGTGTTAAGGTTCAGTATGACAAGTCTGTTTGTCCCTGGTTGTATGTTGAGGGTGACTTGGTTCTCTTGTATGATCAAGCCAAAGAACCGCTAGGGGAAGGCAAGTTTAAACCCATGTGGCACAGTCCTTACATCATGCGATGTGTTCTAAAAAACGAGCCTACGAATTAGAAGATTATGAAGGGAATAAGTTGGTTGAGCCCAGAAATGGGCTCTACTTGAAAAGGTACTATGCTTGAGCCCTAGGCTTGGGAGGATCTCTTTGTATACTAATGTAAATTTAGTGTATATACATCTCTTTTCTCCTTTTCTTTTGTCTTTAGATTTCTTATCGAGTTTTCCCTTTGTTGGTCTACCGGTCTTCGGTCTACCTAGGATTCACAGACAGAGTCTTTGGTTTACCTAGGATTCGCAGATGGAGTCTTCGATCTACCTAGGATTTGCAAATGGAGTCTTCGGTCTACCTAAGATTTGCAGATGGATTCTTCGGTCTATCTAGAATTCGCAGATGGAGTCTTCAGTCTCCCTAGAATTCGCAGTCGGAGTCTTCGGTCTCCCTAGGATTCACAGATGAAGTCTTCGGTCTATCTAGGATTCACAGATGGAGTCTTTGGTCTACCCAGGATTCGCAGATGGAGTCTTCGGTCTACGCAGGATTCGCATACAAAGTCTTCGATCTACCCAGGATTCGTAGACGGAGTCTTTAATCTACCCAGGATTCACAGATGGAGTCTTTGGTCTACCCAGGATTCACAAATAGAGTCTTTAGTCTACCCAGGATTCGTAGACAGAGTCTTCGGTCTACCTAGGATTCGCAAATAGAGTCTTCAGTCTACCCAAGATTCACAGACAGAGTCTTCGTTCTACGTAGGATTCACAGATGGATTCTTTAGTCTACCTAGGATTCACAGACGGAGTCTTCAGTCTACCTAGGATTTGCAGATGGAGCCAGTCGTCATACACAGAACTTGGCTTCCACCACTTGGGTGGTTTACTCACTCGAGGGTCTGCTGGTATCTTCAGGTGGCGCATGCCTAGGGCCATCCATGAAAAATGTGGTCGAATATAGTGTCATCATAGAACTTTTGCGCGATGCTATCTGGCACGACATTCACTCTTTAGAAGTTCGCCTGGATTCCCAGTTAGTAGTATGTTATTTGAATGGTTGTTACCGCGTGTGGGATCTTACTTTACTCCATCAATTCCTATGAGTACATATTTTATTACTAATGTAAATTTATCACAATTTGATTTTATTACATATTATCACATTCCTAGAAGTTCTAATCATGTATCCGATGCCTATGCTAATAATGTTTTAGATTGGCATTTGTCACATTAATAAAGCAAAGAAAACCATTAAATCAATGTACACATTGTAAGATATAAGTAAAGCCGAAGATCCCTTTTTTATATATTTCAAAATATGGTATTTATATTACAAAATCGGGGCTAAAGCCCTCGATACACTTATACAACCAGTATACATATCCCATGATATCTACAGCTGTGGCGCCAGATGTGTGTCATGGTAGCAAACCCGGTTCCACATTTGCCATTATACAAGTATCTAGTTAATATTTAAACACCATTCAAAAAAATATTTTTGTTCCCTAAATACAAAAATACAAAAAAAAATGAAATATGTAAAAACTTGTTACCTATATCACCATAGGCGGCCCCTGGTGGAAGTGGCATATCAGGATCTCCTCTGAAATTGATCCCCGCATAGGGATAGTCGTCCAAAGCAATGATTTGTCACCACCACCAGAAGAAAAAAACATCATTGTAGGGCATTGATATCCTACCTCCCCCCTATTGTCTCATGACCTCAATCCACCGTGCCATGGCTAGATCGTGTGGTTCTCTATGAAGGATCTCCACTCTAGGTCCCACACCTGGAATTCGCTCGAAAAAGAAACTGCAAAGAATAGAGGCAAACCCAAAGTTTCTTTTATTCCCATGCTTTCACTCTGTCAACTGACCCTTCATATTGGTCAGCAGTGAGGTACACCAGTTGTAGACAATGGGCCTAGCACACTCTACTACGTAAAACATAAGCGGTCTCGAGGCTTGATGCAATGAAGTCGAACCTATGATCCTCGTAAGCATGAGCACTATGATCTTCAAACTGAGATTACTTATTTCCCTGATGGGGACTTGGCTTCCCACCTTGTGAGTCCCTTCTACACAGTGGAAATCGATATACTCCTCAATCTTCATCCCACACCTTGCTCTGTGTGACTTGAGGTTCACAACCTCCCCTCAAGATGATAGACTAGTCAAGAAATAGACGTCCTCTACATCGATCCTCATTGGTTGTCCATGGAGGATAAATCTCTCGCTATCAAGGTCCCAGTAACCCACCAACATCTCCAACAACCTCACTTGGGCCCTCATTGCTTTGAGAGCCCAAAATTTGTACAAACCACATCTTTTTAGAGCCACTTGAGCCACATGAAGAAATTGAGTAAAGTTAATGAAAGAGACTCAAAACCCTGCAAAATCATAGACCTCCATCATTGATCTCATGCTAATTTCTAAAGCCATGCCACCTTCTGATGTGGGTTGTACACGTTGATTAGGAAATCAATGTCCATGTTCCCACCTAGTTCTGGAAAAACCCACTTCTCTCTGGCATATTCATGATACGAATATTTATCGTTGAAGGTCTATTATGATCATCCTCCACTTTTGGGTTTCGAACCTTAAACCTATTAGATTTTTCTCTATTTCCATCCATGGTTACAAGCAAAGAAATTTTTTATGTATGCCCACAGAGAGAAATTCTATGTATGATTTCTATCACTTTATACCTATTAGAGGTGGATTTTGATGAATAGTAGTATCTCCACTTCTGTTACTCCCCTGATATGTCCAGGGTTAACTCAATCAATTGTGACTAAATATTATTGTATATTTCCATGGAAAGATGTCTGGTTCAAATTTTATGAAAATGTGTCTTGTTTGAATCTAGATATCTTATTAATATTATTGAGATTTGCTACCCACAAATATGAAAAACCATCTTAAGTTTCTCTACAAAATTTAGAAAGAAAAAAAAAATACTCCACATTTTCAAATTTCCCTTATAATGTAGTAACACTTCCCTGCCATTCTTGGACTGCAATGATGACGAGCACAAGGAAAACATGCAAACATTAACCTTCTTCACCTCGGTCATTGGAGATATTATGGGGATATTATTGGACCCTTGATGGACAAAGGACCGAGGAGGATTGGGATTATAAATGAGATGAACAAGGGATGTAGAGTTTTCTCAGAAGATTCATAGTTGGCCATTCTCACAT
>ML797230.1:181790-192806 GCA_009831015.1 Picea engelmannii | reverse complement strand
ATATATATGTACAGGGCTCGTTTCGTATAATATAGATATATATGTACAGGGCTCGCCTCTCTATGAATGGACTTCCCTTCCCATTTTCCTTTGCTTCCCGGGAGCTTATACACTTATCGGTACCTCCACGCATCAAGTGGTAAATGGATTATGTATAAAATATTATCGTACTCTAAACGTTCTAACTATTGGTTTTTTTTTTGGTGACTTTTTTCGTTTGATTTTTCCTGAAATCTGGTGAGGAATGGTTGCTTCTGTAGATTTGAGTGGCCTCAAAATCTTGTATAATTTACACTAGGACACCGCCACTCACATCTCATATCATATCTAGGAATGGCGTAGACGAAGGCGGTTGATTAAGAATCCTATACCCCCGACCTTTCTCCTAGAATGGTTCCTAAAGTCCTTGCACCCTCCTATCTCGAAGGATGTTGCTACTTCCAGGGTCTCCAACGAAGAAGAAGCTATCTTTAGAGACCAGCAGTTAGATTTAATATATGCTCATTCTGGGATGTTATTTCACCTTCTTCCAGAAGCATTGCGGTCAATTTACGATCCTAGGAAAAAACCCGGACCTCATGTCAATGGAATTGTAGGGTCTGCCAATGTAAAGCCCGTAGACTCGACAAAGAAGTGTGCTGGAGGATCAGCTTCGTCAAGATACTCCAAACCCACCCAATCAGCGGATGTACATTCTGTGCAATCGTCGAAAGGCCCAAATGGTGACCATCAACTAGATGGGAATAAAAGGAAAGGTTGAAACAATCATAAGGGTGGGAAAAAAAACAATAAACCCAAGGAAAAGGATAATAATGGGAAGCAAAATGATAATGTTAGACAGGGAAAGAAAGAGAAATTTAAGGTGAAGTTTCCTTGTAAACTTTGTACCCATGACCACCTTACACATTTATGCCCCAAACTCACGGAGGATGTGAGGCTTTTAAATCTACACCACCCACTGTGCTGATGAATCCATTACCACACAACCAACACTTAGCCTTGAGCTCTTCGAATGCCAAAAATGCACCCGGTGGAAGTCAAAACCCATCGTCGCAAGATGGAGACCATGTTTGTATCAATATGGTCAATGCGGAAATTGATATAGCCACCCACTCTCGAGATTATAGCTCTTCAAAAGCTAGTACTAGTCTAAAATCTCCTACTCCCCCTCCAGAGATGAACTTACAGATTTAGAAACTAGAGCCACTACCTTGTATTTTGAAAGGAGTACTTAAGCGGTCTACCCACAATCCTAATGCTAGAACCGCCCAAAACTACTCTATTGTTGAAGATCTGGGCCAAACCCCTTGCACGATGCCAGCTTTGGAGGTACTCCAGATGTGTCCATCACAGAGGAATGCCTTACTCTCTGCCTTAGGAGCTCTAGAACCTAGTGGCTCGAAAGTTATCAATTTTGATGTCACGGATGTGAAGCCTCGCTTACCCTACCATGTGGCTTTCCAAATCCACATGGAGTATTCCAAGTATACTATCAAACGAGCAATCATTAATGAAGGTTTTTCCACCTGCATGATGTCCCTGGTCTGTTGGAAAGCTCTCGGTTCTCTAACCCTTTCCAAGTCATCGAACATGTTGACTGCATTTGACGGTCATTCCTTCTACCCTCATGGTATTCTCCCTGCCTTTCCAGTCCAGTTAGGTGGGAAGACAGTAGAGGTGGAGGTAGAGGTAGTTGATGCACCTCTCAATTATAACTTGTTACTGGGTCACAATTGGACCTATGCAATGGACGTTGTCATATCGTCCGTCTTCTGTATACTTTGTTTTCCTCATCAAGGAGAGATCGTGACTATCGACCAGTTATCCTTTGCGTACTCTAGTCCTAACACATCTATTCAACTGTCGATCCTGTGATCATCAATTCTCAGTCAACAACTGAGAATATTGGTGTCAAAATGTATTCTTCCCTTATGGGTACTTTCAACTTCTCAGTACCGATTCACCACATTTACACAATGTCTAGTAGGCCCACTTCTGCAGGGAGGTCCATTCCTTTCCGCACTTCCTATTTTAGTGATCCATGGACCCTAACTTCTTTGACTTTGTCGTGCGAAGGACAGTTACATGTTGGCATGGCTATGCCACTATTGGCAGTGGAGATTGCGTATTAAGCTATTCTTGACTCTTCCAATGATCTTGATCCTATTACCTCGCAGACGAATGAGGAGGATCTTGTTCTTAGGCCTGTATGGGCCACCTTGTTATCTTGTTCGCATGATTTCTTAGATGAGACTTCACCTTCGAATGAAGCCATCCTTGAAGCCATGAATGGTTCCGAGAGACCTTGGGATTATATGCATCATCGATCCTATTTTCTCCAAAATCTTGAAAGAATCGAGCAAGATGAATTTTGGTTTACCTTGAGTGAGATAGTTGATCACGTCATAGTTCTACTTGATACGCACGACATTTATGCCGAAGGAAATATGGTGAGTATTTCTCCTACCATCTAGATCGATATCTCTCGTACCCCTGGCAAGATTTAGAACGTAAATATAGGTGTGGATTGTTCGTTAGAATAAATTATGATCTACACCGATCTCTTTAAATAATTTTGAGATGTATTTGCTTGGTCATACGAAGAGATGCTAGGGATCAACCCTCGGATTTTTGAGCATGATATTAGAACTTACCTGGATGCTAAACCTATTTGACAACATCTTAGAGCTGTGAATCCTAGGAAGGCCCCTGCTATTAAGGTGGAGGTGGAGAAGTTGCTTAACGCTAGCTTCATCTACCCGGTTCCCTTGACCGAATGGGTATTCAACCTCGTTCCTATGGATAAAAATAAAGGAACCATCCGTGACCTAAACAAGGCTTGTCCTAAAGATAACTTCCCCATGCCTTTCATTAAGAAGATTCTCGATGAGTGGGCGGGAAGCAAGATATTTTATTTTATGGACGGATTTTCAGGCTATAACCAAATCCAGATCAAACCTGAGGACTAACACAAGATGACATTTATATGTCCTTGGGGTACTTTTACATACAAGAAAATTCCTTTCGAACTTAAAAACATTGGAGCAACCTTCCAACGTGCCATGACTTTCGCCTTTCATGATCTTAAGCACATAATCGAAGCCTACCTGGATGATCTTGCTGCTCACTCTCGCAAGAGAGTGGATCATGTTATACACCTTCAGCTAGTTTTTGAAAGAAGTTGTTACTATAGAATCTAGTTAAACCCTCATAAATGCATCTTTTGTGTTAAGTCTGGTCGTGCCTTAGGATTTTTAGTTTCCGAGACCGGGATCATGGTAGATCCTCTTAAGGTTGAGGCAATACTTTAGTTGCCTCCACCGCGCACAATTAGATAGCTTCAAGGTTTACAGGGGAAAGCTAACTTTCTACATCGTTTCATAGTGAATTATGCCAATATCACTAAGGGTTTCATGCACCTCTTGAAGAAAGACACCCCCTTTATCTGGGATGAGTGAGCCTAGAAGTATTTTGACGCTTTGAAGAATGCCTTGGTATCGACCCCTCTACTGATATCTCCTGATTACAATAGAGATTACCTATTGTATATTTCCGTGTCTGTAGAGACGATTGGTATGGTTCTAGTTAAGGAGGATGATGAGCTCCATGAGCATGTCATCTACTATCTCAATCAAAATTTAGTTGGTCCTGAGCTTAATTACTCTCACGTTGAAAAGCTAGTTTTCGCTGCCATTCACATAGTCCAACGCTTACATCACTATATATTACTTTGCATGACTATGGTGGTTTCCGATGTCAATCTATTTCAATACATCCTTACTAGACATATCATCAGAGGGAAATATAATAAATGGATTTTCATCTTACAATAATTTGATCTTGACTTTGCTTCGACCAAGTCCAAGAAATCGCTAGTTTTTGTAGAGTTAATATCATATTTTCCACGATTAGATGAGGATGTCATCCATGTTGATTTGTTTGTGGATGAACAAATTTTCCTTGTATCGTCGTCCGACCCCTTGTATGGAGACATTGTTTTATATCTTCAAACCTTGAAGTTCGCTCAACATCTTTCGCGAGATGATCGAGGGCATGTTAGATACCAAGCCAAAAAGTATACCATCATTGGTGACACTTTATATCACTGAGGAGTAGATAATATCTTTCATCGTTGCTTAACTCATGAGGAAGCTGAGTCAGTCATGAACGATTTCCACAAAGGGGCTTGTGGTGGTCACTTATCTGGGCTTGCAAAAACCCAAAAAATACTGCGAGGTGGTTATTTCTGGCCTACTATATTTAAAGATTGTATCGAAGTGATTAGGAAGTGTCACCCCTACCAGGTGTTCACTTCAAAAATGTGCTCGCATCCATCCCCTCTTCGCCCATTCATTACCATCGGTCCCTTCACCAAGTGGGGGGTAGATTTCATCGATTGCAACACAACTTCGAATGGGGGCATCAACACATTATCATGGTCATCGACTACTTTACTAAGTGGGTCAAGGCCATGCCTATCGTAAAATCTGATAGGAAGACTACAACCTTCTTCGTGTTCAACTAAATTATCGCCCAGTTCGGTATCTCGAGTGATATTGTCACTTATCATGGCAGTCACTTTCATAATGAGATGATGGTAGAACTAGCATCTAAGATGGGGTTTATACATGGTCATTCATCTCCTTATTACCCCTAGGAAAATGGGCAGGTAGAGGCCATCAACAAGTCTCTCAAGTCCATTTTGAAAAAAATGGTTAGTCGGAGTAGCTCCAATTGGCACATCATGCTATATCCCACGCTTTGGGCATACCGAACCTTGATTAAGACTGCCACCAGTTTTTCCCCTTTTCAGTTAGTGCACGGTGCAGAGTCGATCCTTCCTGTTGAATGTGAAATCCCTTCTCTCAAGTTGGCAATCGATCTCCTACCTGACACTTCAGATTTAGAGCGACGCCTTGTGCACCTAGAGAGTCTTGACGAGTAACGTCGAGACACCTTTACGACTATCAAGGAAAACAAGAAATGTGTCAAGGTTCAGTACGACAAGTCTGTTTGTCCCCGGTTGTATGTTGAGGGTGACTTGGTCCTCTTGTATGATCAAGCCAAAGAACCGCTAGGGGCAGGCAAGTTTAAACCCATGTGGCATGGTCCTTACATCGTGCGATGTGTCCTAAAAAGGGAGCCTACGGATTATAATATTATGAAGGGAATAAGTTGGTCGAGACCATAAATGGGCTCTACCTGAAAAGGTACTACACTTGAGTGCTAGGCTTGGGCGGAACACTTTGTATACTAATGTAAATTTAGTGTATATACATCTCTTTTCTCCTTTTCTTTTGTCTTTATCTTTCTTATCGAGTTTTCACTTTGTTGGTCTATTGGTCTTTGGTCTACCTAGGATTCATAGACAGAGTCTTCGGTCTACCTAGGATTCAAAGACAGAGTCTTCGGTCTACCTAGGATTCGCAGACAGAGTCGTCGGTCTACCTAGGATTCGCAGATGGAGTCTTCGGTCTACCTAGGATTCACAGACGGAGTCTTCGGTCTACCTAGGATTCGTAGACAGAGTCTTCGGTCTACTTAGGATTCGCAGAAGGAGTCTTCTGTCTACCTAGGATTTGCAGACAGAGTCTTTGGTCTACCTAGGATTTGCAGACAGAGTCTTTGATCTACCTAGGATTCACAGATAGAGTCTTCGATCTACCTAGGATTCGCCGACGGAGTCTTCGATCTACCTAGTATTTGCAGATGGAGTCTTTGGTATCCCTAGGATTTGTAAACAGAGCCAGTCATCATACACAGAACTTGGCTTCCACCGCTTGGGTGGTTTACTCACCCGAGGGTCTACTGGTATCTTCATGCGACGCATGCCTAAGGCCATCCACAAATAATGTGGTCGAATATAACGTCGTCACAAAAATTTTGCGTGATGCTATCTCGCATGGCATTCACTCTTTAGAAGTTCATCTGGATTCCGAATTAGTAGTATGTTAGTTGAATGGTCGTTACCATGTGTGGGATCCTACTTTACTCCGTCAATTCCTACGGGTACGTATTTTAGAACGACAATTTGATTTTATTACATCTTATGACATTCCTAGAAGTTCTAATCATGTATCTGATGCCTATGCTAATTACGTTTTAGATTGGCATTTGTCACATTAATAAAGAAAATAAAACCATTAAATCAATGTACACATTGTAAGATATAAGTAAAGCCGAAGATCAATTTTTTATATATTTCAAAATATGGTGTCTATATTACAAAATTGGGGCTAAAACCCTCGATACACATATACAACCGATATACATATCCCACGATATCTATGCCTGTGACACCATATGTGTGTCATGGTAGCAAACCATGACATTTGTGAGATGTCAGAAGAGTCGTACCCATGATTTAGGTACACCATCCACCTTTCACTGCATGGCTTTAGGTAGATCCTCTACCTGAACAATAGGAATCCTTTGTGTCAAATGAGATAGGTTACCCTACACGTTCTGTAGGATCCACTTCTCCTCCCACTGCCTCATCTCCCTAGTTCCACGTCTGTGATTACACAAGTATCTAGTTAATATTTAAACACCATTCAAAAAAATATTTTTGTTCCCTAAATACAAAAATACAAAAAAATTTGAAATATGTAACAACTTGTTACCTATGTCACTATAGGCGGCCCCTGGTAGAAGTGGCATATTAGGATCTCCTCTGAAATCACATAGGGATAATTGTCCAGAGCAATGATTTGTCACCACCACCAGAAGAACAAATCATCATTGTATGGCATTGATACCCTACCTCCCCCCTGTCGTCTCATGAGCTCGATCCACCATACCATGGATGGATCGTGTGATTCTCTAGGAAGGATCTCCACTCTAGGTCCCAAACCTAGAACCCGCTCAAAAAAGAAACTGCAACGAATAGAGGAAAACCCAAAGTTTATCTTACTCCCGTGTTTGCACTCTATCAACTGACCCTTCATATTGGTCAGCAGTGAGGTACACCAGTCATAGACAATGGGCCTAGCACACTCTACTGCATAAAACATAAGCGGTCTCAAGCTTTGATGCAACGAGGCCAAACCTATGATCCTGGTAAGGATGAGCACTATGATCTTCAAACTGAGAATACTTATTTCCTGGAAGGGGACTTGACTTCCCACTTTGGGAGTCCCTTTTACACATTGGGCATCGATATACTCCTCGATATTCATCCCACTCCCTTCTCCACATGACTTGAGGTTCACAACGTCCCCTCGGCATGATATACCAGTCAAGAAGTATATGTCCTCTACTTCGATCCTTAGTGGTTTTCCATCGAGGAGAAATCTCTCGCTATCAAGGTCCCAGTAACCCACCAACATCTCCAACAACCTCACTTGGGCCCTCATTCCTTTGAGAGCCCAAAATTTGTATAAACCACATCTTTTTAGAGCCGCTTGAGCCACATGAAGAAATTGAGTAAAGTTAATGAAAGAGACTCGAAACCTTGCAAAATCATTGACCTCCATCATTGATCTTGCACTAATTCATGAATCCATGCCACCTTCTGATGTGGGTTGTACATGTTGATTAGGAAATCAATGTTCATGTTCCCACCTAGTTCTAGAAAACCCCACTACTCTCTAGCATATTCATGATACGAATATTCATCGTTGAAGGTTGATTATGATCATCCTCCACTTTTGGGTTTCGAACCTTAAACCTATTAGATTTTGCTCTATTTCCATCCATGGTTACAAGCAAAGAGAAAGTTTATGTATGCCCATAGAGAGAAAGTTTATGTATGCTTTCTATCACTTTATACCTATTAGAGGTCTCTTTTGATGAATTGTAGTATCTCCACTTCTGTTACTCCCCTGATCTGTCCAGGGTCAATCAATTGTGACTAGATATTATTGTATATTTCCATGGAAAGATGTCTGGTTCAAATTTTATGAAAATATGTCTTGTTTGAATCTAGATATCTTATTAATCTTATTGAGGTTTTCCACCCACAAATATGAAAAACCATCTTAAGTTTCTCTACAAAATTTAGAAAGAAAAAAAAAATACTCCACATTTTCAAATTGCCCTAATAATACAGTAACACTTAGCTGCCATTCTTGGACTACGATGATGACGAGCACAAGGAACACATACAAACATTAACCTTCTTCATCTCTGTCGCTGGGGATATTATGGGGATATTATTGGAACCTTGATAGACAAAATATTATAAATGAGATGAACAAGGGATGTAGAGGTTTCTCAGAAGATGCATAGCTGGCCATTCTCACATGCACATATGCTCTGGTTTCATATAATATAGATATATATGTACAGGGCTCATTTTGTATAATATAGATATATATGTACAGGGCTCGCCTCTCTATGAATGGACTTCCCTTCCCATTTTTCTTTGCTTCTTGGAAGCTTATACATGTATCAGTACCTCCACACATCAAGTTGTAAACGGATTATGTATAAAATATTATCGTAGTCTAAACGTTCTACCTGTTTGGTTGTTTTTTTTATGACTTTTTTTCGTTTGATTTTCCCTGAAATCTGATGAGGAATGGTTGGATCTGTATATTTGAAGCCCTTTTACCCTTGCTAGTCCTTGTTTTCAAGCCCGTACGCACCCTATTGCCTTGACAGTCACATACACATGCATTCTGTCTCACTGCTAGATGCGTGTATACACCCTGTTTCCCTAAATAGTCGCCTATACCACTTTCCCTTGCTTGTTTTCTTGGTTTAGTGACTGTTGGGTGGGAATTGATGATTGTTGAGCCTTCTTAGGTCTTTGTAGTGCTTGTTGAGCTTCTCTAGGTTGAAAGAAACCTATTGGGAGTTGAATTTTTGGGTGTACTCTTTCTCATTGTTTTTCATTCTTGGTTTGTCCTTGAACCCTAGGTTGTTTTCTTGGCTTCTTGATATTCTGCGTGAAGTTATTTCATTTATATATAGTAGAATTTATATATCAGGTTTCTTTTCAGTCCATGCATTTTCTCTTTAATATATTGAAAATACAAAAAACAATAGGCATTTTTCATTGGTTAGCATTTTTGTCTTTGAACCTTTATCATTAGCTTAGTGCATTTAGCGAAAGATTGCATTTTTACTTCAAAATTGCAGAGTTGAAATTGAAAATTGCACTATTTTTATTAACATATCATTTATTGAAAAGTTAAAGATAGACTTTTCATTATATTCATATTTATCTTCTTGCATAGTCATAACATCATGAGTTTTGCTTCCATACCCTTTTCAGTAATCACGGCCAATAAAATTTACACTTTAAACTAAAATTGATTAGTCACGATTTTATTTTTAGGGTGCACAAACTAGTCTAGGATTTAGTGCCTTGGAATAGGATTTTGTGAGTAAACTTCTCCAAGGCAATTAAATCAACATATGTGTCTAAGATAGGGAGATGAGTAGTCCATTGTATAATTGGTAAGATCAAGAGGCCCGCTCATACCGGAGTTAATCACAAGGTCGCGCGAGGTTAGTTGAAGGGATAACCCCTGGATACTCACCTAGCGTCAGAGATATTTTTGTGGATTTATTCGTATTTGGGGATCTTGCTAGTACCCATACCTCCATGAGAGGCGGTGCTTTCAAGGTTTTGGTCTTTGCTACCTTGCCCATATGGTGATCCGGACTTATGACTATTCTCCTATGCATCGATTATACAATGTTTTATTAGTTTCTTGACTTAGGTATCTCATAGGTTACTTGCAGGGGTTATTCTGCTTATATCCTAGGTCAGATAGAGGTTAGACATCACATAGCCTTTATGGAGGGTTACCTCTCCGAGGAGATCTAACCGACTGGTTGTTAAGCCCATGAAGGCCTCTATAATTGATTATGTTACCTCCAAAATTTAGCAGGGAGTCTCAGGTCCCTCTTGGATGAGACATACCTTCTTTAGTGAGGGAGGCCACTCAACCACTTTAGCGCGTTTGCATGCATATTGTCCGTTTGAATTTTTGGTATACTCTTGGACTACTAGTTGGCCTTAGGATATATTTTTATTTTGTAGAGTCATAAGTTGTTGTGGAGTCAGAACAACTTCCCCACCGGTCTCGTCGGTTGTTACAATTACCACCAGATTTCAGTTTCTTTCCTTCTAAAAGGTGTAGAGTTTTTAGAAGTGGTACACACACTTCCACCTTTCAGACTTGTGGTTCCACAAGAATGAGTATTGACTCTAGTATTCAGAACACTGGGAGTTCTTCGACTCCCATACCCACTATAGTTAATGGCACCCCTTCAACTCTTGTAGCCACTACAGTTGTAGTGTCAGAGGCTTATACCAATACTATGGCTCTCCCTGTAGTTGATGCTTCATCTCTGGCCTCTAATCCTTTTTGGGGTTTTGGTCACTCGTCGGTTTACAATGTTCAGTCCATCCCTATGGCTTCTATTCCATTTTTTTATGGTATGCCTAACTTCACTTCGGTGTTTTCAACTGCCATTCCAGCTGTTGGACCTGTTATCCCCGATATCTAGGGACAACTAAGAGATCATGTCTTGAGGCCCACATAGTCCTAGACATGGAGTACCGAGAGCAGGAGCGACTTGAGCATGGACCTGTAGGGCCCATGTTTCTTCTTCTCAGCCAACTTTATCCTGTCAGCAGTACCAACCTCCATCACTACCGGTCTGGTCTTGCATCAGAGAGGACTCTTGCTCCATGAGGTAATTGGTCTGAGGTATCATGGTATGTGTCATATTTGATCATTATAACCTTCTTATGTATGCATTAAGTTCCTTTCACTTCGGATGACTTCTTGGATCTTACACTAATCCTCTTGACCATTGTTGGGGTGATTGATGGGGCAACTTAGCAAGCCGGTATTCATGGGTTTTGGTTAGCCACCAAGGGGGGCTTGCAGAGCCATCGTCCGCTCCCACCATATTATCACTTTTCTATCTTATATCCCGCTCATCCATCCCATTCCCCTAGTCTGGCCATTAGGATGACCTTCCAGGGTACATCTTGTCTTGTGGGAAGAAGGGGCTAAAGGCCCAGGGGGTAAAAGCAGCTGGTAAAAGATAAAA
>ML797230.1:147820-164417 GCA_009831015.1 Picea engelmannii | reverse complement strand
TGCTTATCAATGATCCTTTGGAGATCTTGAGGAATAGATGGCTTAGATGTTTGAACATCTAGTGAGCATAGTTGTGCAATAATGCCTTGATGCCCCTTTTTCAATAATTTTGTCATGCCATTAGAGCTTATCACCTTATTGGGTTTCCCTGTGATACCTCTTAACTCAATTGATTTTCCTTCCAATCAAAATTTCATGAAAAGTTATTGAAAATTAAAATCCATTGTTCCTAATGATTGTAACCATTGGATTCCTAGTACAACATATTCACCACCCATGGGTATAGCAATCATTGGACTATGCATTACATATTACCCCATAGTAAGATTGATCTTATTGCATTTTCCTAAGCAATTGATAGTTCCTCCATCTACAATCATTACTTGAAACTCTAGCACTAGATATACAAAGCAATTGAGATCTTTGGCTAATTTATAGTGAATGAAATTATGAGTACTGCCAGAATCAATTAGGACTATTACCCTTTTATTTTTGATGTATCCTTCAATCTTGAGGGTTTGAGGAGTGCTAATTCCAGCCAATGCATTACACGATATCGTGGGAGTCAACTCTTCAGATGAGATTTCTTCTATGTTTTCATCTTGAGATGGTTCTTGTTCTTGTTATTCTTCCTCTTCACAATCTATGTAGAATAATTTCTTCTCACCACACTTACGTCCCTTACTGTACTTGCTGTCACAATTAAAGCATAAACCTTTTGATTTTCTTTCCTCCATTTGTTGAGGTGTCTACCTTGTAGGTTGAGGTGCTTTAGAAAAAGAAGCATTGTTCTCTCTATAGATGTTAGGATTGGTCCTTCTAGTAGCCATAGCCATATTTTTACTTTCAACATTTCTTGCGACCTTAAATGCATTATCCAATGATTTGGGTTCCCAAAGGCGAACCTCATGTTGAATGTTATCCTTTAATGTTTCTATGAATACATCAATCAAGTGCTCATCTGGAATATCGGTTACCTTTATATTCAATCTTTGGAAGTTCTCAATGTGCTCGGTAACTGAACACTTTTGCTTGAGATTTATCAATTGGCTAAAGAAGGTATTGCTTATTGTATCCTCATAGTGTGCTATCATTTCTTCTGTGAAAATTGTCCAAGTGATGAGTGATTTGTGAGAACAAAGCCATCGATACCATACAAATTGATTAGGTTCTAAACATAAAGAAGCAATTCATACCTTTTGTGTATGTGGCACATTATGGAGATCAAAGAATTGCTCCATCTGAAGTATCCATTTGATTGGGTGCTTGCCATCAAACTTCCTCATATCAATCTTAGGAAGGTGGTTGGTCTTCAAACCAAAGTTGGAGTTTCTCTATTCTTCATTCACCTTTCTTGTGTCCTCATCATGAATTTCATGGGATGCATTTTCACTTTCAGGTGTCTTCTCTGTTATGAAATTTTTCAGTACTTCCATGATCTCCCCTTTTAAACCATCCATCTTAGTATCCAAGTTAGCTTCCATTGAATCCATCTTCTTGTGTAGTTCATTTATGTCCCTACACATTTCTTCACCTTCATCAAGACTCCAAGTAGGATTTTCTGGAGGCTTATTTGGTGTAGAAGTTCCATTTTTTGGTGGCATGTTGGCCAAGTATCACTTTTGAACCTTGATTTTGAGGTGGTCCTGCTAGAAAATATTTCTTCTGTTTTATCTCCCAAGTTTCGACCCTTATAGGTATGAAAATTTATTTTATGTAGTTCTCTGATATTTCTTCTCTGCAATGCCACAGGTCTGATCAAAATTGATGTGCCAAGTGGAATTTACGGTAACTTCCCCACAACTTGCCGATTTTTTTCCTTTCTAGTAGATCTCACTTGTATAGCATGCCCCGTACAAAATAATTGATATACAATTTTGAAACTCACACCAGAAATAGTAAAGACTGTCCACGATCCAATGAAACTAGTCCCACTGAATTTCGATACTCTAGGAAGAAGTTATGATTGTTTTACTTGGAACAACTTCTTGAGACTAGTCAATAGGACTAGTCAGATACCCTATCTTACACAGGGTGTATCTACAAATTTAAGATGACCCAGAAGCTAAAATTTTTACCATAGATACCTTTCTTGTTTTTATAAATATTCTCTGGATTTTAGGATCTGAAACGTTACAGAAATTTTTTTATAGCGAAAATTCCGCAATGACTTAGTTCAGGATGATTCTAGAATCCTATCTTGTATAGGCTATATCTCGGAAAGTATAAGGCCTCAAGAGATGAATTTTTAAACCAACGTACCTTGAGCCGTATAGTAAATATACTCCAATACATTCCTTCTAAAACATTGTAGAAAAAAAGTTATAATGAAAATTCCAAGGTGTCTCAGATATAACAGAAAAACCCCAAGACCTTGAGCTCTGATACCATATGTTAAGAACCAAATATCAATATAGCATAGAAAAACCTCAGAAAAAGTACTCAACACATTGAAAAAGAGATAATTTCAGATAATAAGCCTCTTCGAGGGGGAAACCCCCTTTTACCCCACTTAACTGTTCAAGTACAGGATGATTCAAAATGAAAATGTATCCTTGGTATATATAGGAGACTAGGACATATAATTTCAACTAATGGCCTAAAGATGACATAAATAAAATAACATTACTAATATAATATGCCCCAATTAAGGGGTAATGAGCCAATATTAGGGCTTAATAGTTTACACCATGTCTAGTAGGCCTACTTCTGCAGGGAGGTCCATTCCTTTCCGCACTTCCTATTTTAGTGATCCATGGACCCTACCTTCTCCGAATTCGTTGTGTGAAGGAAAGTTGCATGCTGGCATGGCTATGAAAATATCGACAGTGGATATTACATATCAAGCTATTCTTGACTCTTTCGACAATCCTTATCCTGTTACCTCGCAAATGAATTAGGAGGATCTTGTTTCTAGGCCTGTATGGGCCACCTCTTTATCTTCTTTGCATGATTTCTTATATGAGACTTTTCCTTCGGACGAAGCCATCCTCAAATCCATGAATGGTTCCAAGAGACCTTGGGATGATATGAATCATCGATCCTATTTTCTCCCAAGTCTTGAAAGAATCAAGCAAGATGCATTTCGATCTACCTTGAGTGATATAGTCGATCATGTCGTAGTTCCACTTGATATGCACATCATTAGGCCGAAGGAAATATGGTGAGTATTTATCCTACCGTTTCGATCAATATCTCTCGTACCCCTGGAAAGATTGAGAACGTAAATATAGGTGCGGATTGTTCACCAGAAGAAATTATGATCTACATCGATCTCTTCAAAGAATTTAGAGATGTATTTTCTTGGTCATACGAAGAGATGCCAGGGATTGACCCTCGGATTGTTGAACATGAGATTAGAACTTACCTGGATGCTAAACCTATTCGACAATGTCTTAGAGCTATGAATCCTAGGAAGTTCCCTATTATTAAGGTAGAGGTGGAGAATGTTCTTAACGTTGGCTTCATCTACTCGGTTCCCTTGACCGAATGGGTATCCAACACCATTCTTGTGGATAAGAAGAAAGGAACCATCCATGTGTGTATGTACTTTCACGACCTGAACAAGGCTTGTCCTAAAGATAACTTCCCCACGCCTTTCATTAATCATATTCGCGATGAGTGTGTGGGAAGTGAGATATTTTATTTTATGGACAGATTTTCAGGCTATAACCAAATCTAGATCAAACTTGAGGACAAACACAAGACGACATTTATATGTCCTTGGGGTACTTTTGCATACCAAAAAATGCCTTTCGGACTTAAAAATGCTAGAGAAACCTTCCAACGTGCCATTACTTTCGCCTTTCACGATCTTAAGAACATAGTCAAAGCCTAGCTGGATGATCTTGTTGCTCTAGGGATGATTTTAAGTATGGAAATTTATTTTAAAATGTAGAAACCTTGGCGAATATTACTAATCCTTCATATGTCAAATATAAATGTTTGGTGATATTTTTTAAAAAATATTCAAATTTCTATGTATTTTATATATTTTTTTATAAAATTTTGACTATTTTTAAGGTAAAATAATTTTATCATATAGAATTTGGGTGAATCATTTTTAAAATAACGAATCTCGTTTTTGGAAAAACCATGGAAAATTATCCCATGAGCGAAATGTAGCCCCTAAAATCATCCATGTGTTGCTCCCTCTCGCAAGAGAGTGGATCATGTTATACACCTTCGACTAGTTTTTGAAAGAAGGTGTTACTATAGAATCCGTTTAAACCCTCATAAATGCATCTTTTTCATTAAGTCTGGTCATCTCTTAGGATTTTTAGTTTTTGAGACCAGGATCATGGTAGATCCTCTTAAGGTTGAGGCAATACTTTAGTTGCCTCCACCGCCCACAATTAGACAACTTCAAGGTTTACAGGGGAAAGCTAAATTTCTATGTCGTTTCATAGTGAATTATGCCAATATCACTAAGGGTATCATGTGCCTCTTGAAGAAAGACACCCCATTTATCTGGGATGAGTGAGCCCAGGAGTATTTTGATGCTTTGAAGAGTGACTTGGTATCAACCCCTCTACTGAAATCTCCTGATTACAGTAGAGATTACCTGTTGTATATTTCCACGTCTACAGAGATGATTAGTATGGTTCTAGTTCAGGAGGATGATGATCTCCATGAACACATCATCTACTATCTCAGTCAAAATTTAGTTGGTCATGAGCTTAATTACTCTCATTTTGAAAAACTATCTTTGGCTGTCATTCACACAATCCAACGCTTACGTCACTATATATTACTTTGCATGACTACGGTGGTTTCTGATGTCAATCCATTTCAATACATCCATACTTTAGTTGCCTCCACCGCCCACAATTAGACAGCTTCAAGGTTTATAGGGGAAAGCTAAATTTCTATGTCGTTTCATAGTTAATTATGCCAATATCACTAAGGGTATCATGTGCCTCTTGAAGAAAGACACCCCATTTATCTGGGATGAGTGAGCCCAGGAGTATTTTGATGCTTTGAAGAATGCCTTGGTATCAACCCCTCTATTGAAATCTCCTGATTACAGTAGAGATTACCTGTTGTATATTTCCACGTCTGCAGAGATGATTAGTATGGTTCTAGTTCAGGAGGATGATGATCTCCATGAGCACATCATCTACTATCTCAATCAAAATTTAGTTGGTCATGAGCTTAATTACTCTCATTTTGAAAAGCTATCTTTGGCTGTCATTCACACAATCCAATGCTTACGCCACTATATATTACTTTGCACGACTACGGTGGTTTCTGATGTCAATCCATTTCAATACATCCTTACTAGACATATCATCGGAGGGAAATATAATAAATGGATTTTCATCTTACAAGAATTTGATCTCAACTTCGCTTCGGCTAAGTTTAAGAAATCGCTAGTTTTTGTAGAGTTAATATATGATTTTCCATGATTAGATGAGGATGTTATCCATGTTGATTCGTTTGCAGATGAACACATTTTCCTTGTATCGTCGTTCGACCCATGGTATGGAGACATTGTTTTATATCTTCAAACCTTGAAGTTCACTCCGCATCTCTAGCGAGATGATCGACGGTGTGTTAGATACCAAGCCAAAAAGTATACCATCTTCGGTGACACTTTATATCACTGAGGAGTAGATAATATATTGCATTGTTTCTTAAGTCACGAGGAAGTCGAGTCAGTCCTAAATGATTTCCACAAAGGGGCTTGTGGTGGTCACTTATGTGAGCTTACGACAACCCAAAAAATCTTGCGAGTTGGTTATTTCAGGCTTACTATCTTTAAATATTGTTTCGAAGCGGTTAGGAAGTGTCACCCCTCCTAGGGGTTCACTTGAAAAATGTGTTCGCATCCATCCCCTCTTCACCTAGTCATTACCATCGATCCCTTCACCAAGTGGTGGGTAGATTTCATTGATTGCAACACAACTTCGGCTGGGGGCATAAACACATTATCATGGATGTCGACTAATTTACTAAGTGGGTCGAGGCCATGCCTACCATAAAATCCGATGGGAAGACTGCAACCTTCTTCATGTTCAACCAAATTATTGCCTGGTTCGGTATCTCGAGTGAGATTGTCACTTATCATGGCAGTCACTTTCAGAATGAGATTATGGTAGAACTAGCATCTAAGCTGGGGTTTAGACATGGTCATTCATCCCCTTATTACCCCCAGGAAAATGGGTAGGTAGAGCCTATCAACAAGTCTCTCAAGACCATTTTGAAAAAAAATGTTAGTCGGAGTAATTCCAATTGGCACATCATGCTATATCCCACGTTTTGGGCATACCGAACCTCGGTTAAGACTGTCACCGTTTTTTCCCCTTTTCAGTTAGTGCACAGTGCAGAGTCGATCCTTCCTGTTGAATGTGAAATCCCTTCTCTCAAGTTGGCAGTCGAGCTCCTACCTGACACTTCATATTTAGAGAGACGCCTTGTGCACCTAGATAGTCTTAACGAGCAGCGTCGAGACGCCTTTATGACTATTGAGGAAAACAAGAAACGTGTCAAGGTTTAGTATGAAAAGTTTGTTTGTACCCAGTTGTATGTTGAGGGTGACTTGGTCCTCTTGTATGATCAATCCAAAGAACCTCTAGGGGCAGGAAAGTTTAAACCCATGTGGCACAGCCCTTACATTGTGCGATGTGTCCTAAAAAAGGATAATACAGATTATAAGATTATGAAGGGAATAATTTGGTCGAGACCAGAAATGGGCTCTACTTGAAAAGGTACTATGCTTGAGCCCTAGGCTTGGACATAACTCTTTGTATACTAATGTAAATTTAGTGTATATACATCTCTTTTCTTGTTTTATTTTGTCTTTAGGTTTCTTATCGAGGTTTCCCTTTTTTGGTCTACTGGTCTTTGGTCTACCTAGGATTTGCAGACGGAGTCTTCGGTCTACCTAAGATTCACAGAAGGAGTCTTTAGTTTACCTAGGATTCACAGACAGAGTCTTTGGTCTACCTAGGATTCGCAAACAGAGTCTTCAGTCTACCTAAGATTCGTAGACGGAGTCTTTGGTCTACCTAGGATTCACAGACAAAGTCTTGAGTCTACCTAGGATTCGTAGACGGAGTCTTCAATCTACCTAGGATTCACAGAAAGATTCTTCGGTCTACCTAGGATTCGTAGACAGAGTCTTCGGTCTACCTAGGATTTGCAGACGGAGTCTTTGAACTCCCTAGGATTTGCAGATGGAGCCATTTTTCATACACATAACTTGGCTTCCACCTCTTGTGTGTTTTACTCACTCAAGGGTCTACTTGTATCTTCAGGTGGTGCATGCCTAGGGCCATCCGTGAATAATGTGTTTGAATATATCACTGTAATAAAACTTTTGTGCAATTCTATCTCGCATGGAATTCGCTCTTTAGATGTTCGCCTGGATTTCCATTTAGTAGTATGTTAGTTGAATGGTCGTTATTGCGTGTGGGATCCTACTTTACTCCGTCAATTCCTACAGGTACATATTTTATTACTAATGTAAATTTATCACAATTTGATTTTATTACATGTTATCACATTCCTAGAATTTCTAATCATGTATCTGATGCCTATGCTAATTACATTTTAGATTGGCATTTGTCAGATTAATAAAGCAAATTAAAAAATTAAATCAATGTACACATTGTAAGATATAAGTAAAAACGAAGATCCCTTTTTTATATATTTCAAAATATGGTGTTTATATTACAAAATTGGGGCTAAAACCCTCGATACACATATACAACCGATATACATATCCCATGATATCTACTCCTGTGGCGCTAGATGTTGTTATGGTAGAAAACCACGACATTTGTGAGACACTGGAAGAGTCATACCCATCCTCTAGGTACATCAACCACCTGTCGCTGCATGGCTTCAGGTAGATCCTCTACCTAAACCATAGGAATCCTCTGTGTCAAATGAGACAGGTTACCCTGCACATTCTGTAGGACTCTATCCACTTCTCCTCCCACAACGCCATCTCCCCGATTCCATGTCTATGATTACACAAGTATTTAGTTAATATTTAAACACCATTCAAAAGAATGTTTTTTTTCCCTATATACAAAAATTGTAAAAAAATTTAAATATGTAAAAACTTATTACCTATATCACCATAGGCAACCCTTGGTGGATGTGGCATATCAGGATCTCCTCTGAAATCGATCCCCGCATAGGGATAGTCATCCAAAGAAATGATTTGTCGTCGCCACCAAAATAAAAAAATCATCATTGTAGGGCGTTAATGCCCAACCTCCCCCCTGTCGTCTCATGACCTTGATCCACTGCGCCGGTTGGATCGCATGGTTCTCTATGAAGGATCTCCACTCTAGGTCCCAAACCTTCAACCCGCTCGAAAAAGAAACTGCAAATAATAGAGGCAAACACAAATTTTCTCTTACTTCCATGTTTTCACTCTATCAACTGACCCTTCATATTGGTCAGCAGTGAGGTACACCAGTCGTAGACAATGGGCCTAGCACACTCTACTGCATAAAACATAAATGGTCTCGAGGCTTGATGAAATGAGGCCGAACCTATGATCGTGGTAAGCATGAGCACTATGATATTCAAACTGAGATTACTTATTGCCCGGATGGGGACTTGGGTTCCCACCTTATGAGTCCCTTCTACATAGTGGGCATCGATATACTCCTCGATCTTTATCCCACTCCCTGCTCCATGTGACATGAGGTTCACAACCTCCCCTCGGCATGATAGACCAGTCAAGAAGTAGACGTCCTCTACTTCGATCCTCATTGGTTGTCGATCGAGGATAAAGCTCTCGCTATCAGGGTCCCAACAACCCACCAACATATCCATCAACCTCACTTGGGCCCTCATTCCTTTGAGATCCCAAAATTTATACAAACCACATCTTCTTAGAGCCTCTTAAGCCATGTGAAGAAATTGAGTAAAGTTAATGAAAGAGACTCGAAACCCTACAAAATCATCGACCTCCATCATTGATCTCGCGCTAATTCTTGAAGCCATGCCACCTTCTGATGTGGGTTGTACATGTTGATTAGGAAATCAGTGTCCATGTTCCCACCCAGTTCTGGAAAAACCCACTACTCTCTGGCATATTCATGATATGAATATTCATCGTTGAAGGTCGATTATGATCATCCTCCACTTTTGGGTTTCGAACCTTAAAACTATTATATTTTTCTCTATTTCCATCCATGGTTACAAGCAAAGAGAAAGTTTATGTATGCCCACAAAGAGATTTTATGTATGATTTATTTCTCTTTATACCTATTAGAGGTGGATTTTGATGAACAGTAGTATCTCCATTTCTGTTACTCCCCTGATCTGTCCAGGGCTAACTCAATCAATTGTGACTAAATATTATTGTATATTTCCATGGAAAGATGTCTAGTTCGAATTTTATGAAAATATGTCTTGTTTGAATCTAGATATCTTATTAATCTTACTGAGATTTGCCACCCACAAATATGAAAAACCATCTTAAGTTTCTCTACAAAATTTAGAAAGAAAAAAAATACTCCACATTTTCAAATTTCCCTAATAATACAGTAACACTTACCTACCATTCTTGGACTATGATGATGACGAGCACAAGGAACACATGCAAACATTAACCTTCTTCACCTCGGTCACTAGGGATTATAAACGAGATGAACAAGGGATGTAGAGGTTTCTCAGAAGATTCATAGCTAGCCATTCTCACGTGCACATATGCTCTAGTTTTATATAATATAGATATATATGTATAGGGATCATTTCATATAATATAGATATATATGTATAGGGCTCACCTCTCTATGAATGGACTTCCCTTCCCATTTTCCTTTGCTTCTCGAAATCTTATACATGTATCAGTACCTCCACGCATCAAGTTGTAAATGGATTATGTATAAAATATTATCGTAGTCTAAACGTTCTAACTGTTGGTTGTTTTTTTGGTGACTTTTTTCATTTGATTTTTCCTGAAATCTAGTGAGGAATGGTTGGATCTATAGATTTGAGTGGATAAGCTTGTATAATTAGAGTGCCTCATGGGTTTTTCAGCACATTAAATCTATTTATGCATTCATAAATACAATTTAAACGAAAAAAAATAGTCATTTTGTCCAGATTTACATCACAGGATTTCGACCAAAAAACCTAAAAAGTGGAACATTAGCCAACACCTAAAAGATTTGACAAGTTGCAATCCAAATATTATTTATAAAAAAATGATAAAAATATAAAATAGAAATAAGTATTACATAATAGAGTTCCACTTTATTCCATATATTCAATTCCAATTTAATAGATAATAGAGTTGTATCCAATTCCATAAATTCAACACAGTAATTTCTCTATTCATTGTCAATAGTGTATCTATAGTGTATCTGAGTACAATATGGTGAGTGGAGTGATCACCTATTCAAGCATGCAATAGATCTCAAACAACCCTAATTCTGAGCTCACACATATATTACAATAAAAAACCCAACCCTAATAGAATTAATGAACTCAAAAGTTTTTATTATGATCTAAATTTATACTACATGGTCACTATGCAAGAAAACTCTAGAAATTCCAAAAAAAAAATCATTGCTTGAACTATAGTTTCACATTCTTCCATTTCATCACATGACACTTTTAGTGAACATGAATGTTCCTTATAATCGTTATGAATATATATCATGCTTTCAGAATAACCAAGAACTTCTCATCACGAGGTATTCATTCAGTAATGTCTTTTGTTAGCACTAAGAGTCATCCTTAGACTGCGAGAGGAGGTCAAATGGACAAAACTCAGTACAAGAATCATATTAATCACAGAAACTGGACAAGCAATGTGATATAGCAAGATTTGCCTCACCATTGTTATCTTTCACAGAGGGCCTTTTTCCATTTCCCTATGTAGGCTTATCATCCATTTTTTGATGAATCCAGATCTAAAAATACACATTTTTCCACATATACGCGCCCTATCATCTATACATCAAGCGTATATGCACACTGCTCCACTACAACCCGCGTACATCGTGATTTGTGCCAGAAAATACAAAAATGGAGTTGGGTTTCCATGTCACGACATGAGATCTGTGATCTTTGGCCTTCCATATACTGGAAACATTCCGACTCAACCCTTCAGTTTCATTTTGAAGGCTATAAGAGCACAATTCTGAGCTATGGAAAAGAGGAGAAAACATTCAAATTTGAGAGCAAAGTTACTCTAGAGAAATTACTTCATATTGAGTCTACATCCCTTTGTCCCTCAAGTCTGAACATAGTGTTCAGCCCCCAAGCTCTTTCCCTATTGTTGAGAGAACCTCATTGTCTCTCTCCTTTGAGTGTGCCTTTGGTGGAGGATTGAAGTGGTGGAGGCCCAGTTGGAAGGAACTTGGTTTCTTGGTTTCAAATTGTGCCAACACAGAAGTCTGTAATGTTGTCACTTCTGCTGATCAATTATTAATAGAAATACTCCTTTGGTATTGTGCAAATATAAGATTATTATCCATGGGCATGTTTGTAATGTTTATTAATGGATTATGTTATCTAATGTGATAACCACTTTATATTATCACCATGTACTTTTTATGCTTGTTTCTTAAGAACTTAGTGCAGGTATAAAGCTTTGGGTCGAAGTGATCAATGGTGGAACATCAATGAATGTTGGATTGAGGTAGGCCTCTTTCTTATCTTGCACATTAGTTTATATATCATACAATAGAATTGAGTTGATTTCTGCAGTCATACCTGTCTTTTGTGGTTTACCCCTGGCCATAGAGATTTTTTCCCTCGTAACAGAAATGGTGACTCCACCGGGGAGAGATCTTCCTTCTAAGGGTTTAAGTACTTTTTCTTCTTGAATTTCTCTTTTTCCTTTGTGTTTCTTATTGTATCACTACTTCACAATTTCTGTTCACTCTAGGTCTGAGTTTTCAACCCTTTTACCCTTGCCTGGCCTTGTTTTCAAGCCTATACGTGCCCTATTTCCTTCAGTGTCACGTGCACACGCGCTCTGTCTCACTGCTAGATGCGTTTATATGCCATGTTTCCCTGAACAGTCATGTATACCACTTTCCCTTGCTTGTTTGCTTGGTTTAGTGACTGTTGGGTGGGATTTGATGATTGTTGAGCCTTCTTAGGTCTTTGTAGTGCCCATTGAGCTTCTCTGGGTTGACAGGAAAACTGTTGGGAGTTGAATTTTTGGGCATAGTCTTTCTCATTTTTTTTCATTATTGGTTTGTCCTTGAACCCTGGGTTGTTTGCTTGGCTACTTGATATTCTTCTTGAAGTTATTTCATTTATACATAGTAGAATTTATATATCATTTTGATTTTCGGTCCATGCATTTTCTCTTTAATATATTGAAAATACAAAAAAAAATAGGCATTTTTCATTGGTTAGTATTTTTTTCTTTGAACCTTTATCATTAGCTTAGTGCATTTAGCGAAAGATTGCATTTTTTCTTCTGAATTGTAGAGTTGAAGTTGAAAATTACACTGTTTTTATTAGCATATCATTTATTGAAAAGTTAAAGATAGAATTTGCATTATATTCATATTTATCTTCTTGCAGAGTCATAACATCATGATTTTTGCTTCCATACCCTTTTGAGTAATCACGTCCAATAAAATTTACGCTTTAAACTAAAATTGATTAGTCACGATTTTATTTTTAGGGTGCACAAACTAGTCTAGGATTTAGTGCCTTGGAATAGGATATTGTGAGTAAAATTATTCAAGGAAATTAAATCGACATATGTGTCTGAGACAGTGAGTTGAGAAGTCCATTGTATAATTGGTAAGATTAGGAGGCTCCCCTCACACCGGAGTTAATCACGAGGTCGCGCGAGGGTAGTTGAAGGGATAACCCCTTGATACTCACCTAGCATCATAGATATTTCTCTGGATTTATTCGTATTTGCAGATCTTGCTAGTACCCATACCTCCATGAGAGGTGGTTCTTTCAATGTTTCAAGCTTTGCTACCCTACCCATACGGTGATCCAGACTTATGACTGCTCTCTGTGCATTGATTATACAATGGTTTATTAGTTTCTTTACATAGCTATCTCATAGGTTACTTGCAGGGGTTATTCTGCTTGTATCTTGGGTCAGATAGAGGTCGAACAACACACAACCTTTATGGAGGATTACCTCTCTAGGGGTATCTGATCGACTAGTTGTTAATCCCATGAGGGCATCTATAACTGATTCTTTTACCTCCAAACTTTAGCAGGGAGTCTCAGGTCCCTCTTGGAAGAGACATACCTTCTTTAGCGAGGGAGGCCACTCAGCCACTTTAGCCCATTTGCATGCATATTGGTCATTTGAGTTTTTGGTATACTCTTTGACTACTAGTTGGCCTTAGGATATATTTTTATTTTGTAGAGTCATAATTCGTCATGGAGTCGGACCAGCTTCCCCGCCGGTCTCGTCGGTTGTTACAGTTACCACCGGATTTCAGTTTCTTTCCTTCTAAAAGGAATAGAGTTTATAGAAGTGGTACACACACTTCCACCTTTCAGACTTGTGGTTCCACAAGAATGAGTATTGAGTCTAGTCTTCAGAACACTGGGAGTTATTCGACTCCCATACCCACTATAGTTAATGACACCCCTTCGACTCCTGCAGCCGCTACAGTTGCAGTGTTGGAGGCTTATACTAGTACTATGGCTTGTCCTGTAGTTAATGCTTTATCTCTTGCCTCTAACCCTTTTGGGGGTTTTGGTCAGTCATTGGGTTACAATGTTCATTACATCCCTATGGCTTCTATTCCATTTTCTTATGGTATGCCTAACTTCACTTCGTAGTTTTC
Source organism: Picea engelmannii (assembly GCA_009831015.1). Classification (NCBI taxonomy): domain Eukaryota; kingdom Viridiplantae; phylum Streptophyta; class Pinopsida; order Pinales; family Pinaceae; genus Picea; species Picea engelmannii. The sequence goes on along the minus strand of ML797230.1, from coordinate 150,660 downwards.
AACTACCATTCCAGTTGCTGGCCCTAACACTAGCCTTGGATTTGGGGGAACTACACCTCCTTACACTCCTTTTCCATTTGGTGGTTCTCATATCCCCCAAATGAATCCTAATATAGGAAGTGTTCCTTTTATAAACCCCAGTTCTAATCCTTCTACGGCCATATGGAACAACCCAGCTGGTGGACAAGTTCTGCCCTATATCTCTACCTCCTTAGTGTCGATTCCGACCAATACTTTTGGCATGAAGAATCCACTTCAATCCTCTGAGTTCCCACCTGGAGGAGGTTAGTCTTACACTTTGGACAACCCCCAACCCAGATCCAATATATTTGGGGGAAGTTTTCATAACCCCCAGCCTCGATCTAATCTGGCTAGGGGCAATTTTCACAATCCTTATCAGAACATTCCTTCTGGAATGATGCCCAACCCACCTTATACAAATCAACCTGGAGGAAGGATTTATAATTCCGAAAAGGGCTTTGGTTCTTACTAGAATCCTGGGTGGAATGTAGTTCCCAACACAAAATCTTTCGCAAGAGGATGGGGCCAGATGTCGCAACCCTGTATTCCTTTTCTAGCCACGCTAAATCTATCAGATTTGTCCAAGTTAATGAATGACTCGATGAGTCATGATCCCACATGGCCCCCTGTACCCACCAAACTTCCTTTGGACATTCCAAAGTTTGAGGGTAAGAATGGAGAGGACCCTAGTGAACACATTACTACCTTTCACCTTTGGTGCTCATCGAATTCACTGAACCATGATTCTATTAGATTACGATTGTTTTGATGCACTCTCATTGGAGTTGTTTCACAATGGTACATTGAGCTACCTAGGGGGACATATGGGTCATTTAATTAGTTAGTGGTAGCCTTTCTCAACCACTTTCAATTGCCCATTCATTATGATGTTGGGCTCGAACTCTTCTCGACTTTACACTAGGACACCACAACTCACATCTCAGATCATATCCATGAATGGCGTAGATAGAGGCGGTTGATTAAAAATCCTATACCCATAGCCTTTCTACTAGAATGGTTCCTAAAGTCCTTACACCCTCCTATCTCGAAGGATGTTGCTACTTCTAGGGTCTCCAACGAAGAAGAATACATCTTTAGATCCCAGTAGTTAGATTTAATATATGCTCAGTCTGGGATGTTATATCACCTTCTTCCAGAAGCATCGTGATCAAATTACGATCCTAGGAAAAAACTCGGACCTCATGCCGATGGCATTGTAGGCTCTGCCAATGTAAAGGTTGCAGACTCAACAATGAATTCTACCAGAGGATCAACTTCGTCATGATCCTCAAAATCCACCCATTTGGCGAATGTATATTTTGTGCAATCATTGAAAAACCCAAATGGTGACCAACAACCAAATGGGAATAAAAGGAAAGGTTGAAATAATCGTAAGGGTGGGAAAATTAACAATAAAACCAAGGACAAGGATAATAATGGGAAGCAGAAAGATAATGCTGGAGAGGGAAAGAAAGAGAAACGTAAGGTGAAGTTTCCTTGTAAACTTTGTATCGATGACCACCTTACACATTTATGCAACAAACTTGCAGAGGATATGAGGATTTTAAATCTCCACCACCCACTGTGCTGACGAATCCATTCCCACACAACCAACACTTAGCCTCGAGCTCTTCGAACGCCAGAAATGCACCTGGTGGAAGTCAAAACCCACTGTCGTAATATGGTGACCATGTTTGTATCAATATGGTCGATGTGAAAATTGATATAGCCACCCTCTCTTGATATTATGTATCTTCAAAAGCTAGTATCAGTTGAGAAGCTCCTCCTCCCCCTCCAAAGACGAACTTACAGATTGAGAAACCAGAGCCACTGCCTCGTATTCCGAAAGGAGTACTTAAGTTCTCTACCCACAATTATAATGCTAGAGCTGCCTAGAACTACTCTATTGTTGAAGATCTAGGCCAAACCCCTTGCGCGATGTCAGATTTGGAGGTACTCCAGACATGTCCATTATAGAGGAATGCCTTACTCTCTGCCTTAAGATCTCTAGAACCTAGTGGCTCAAAATTTATCAAGTTTGACGTCACGGATGTGAAGCCTGGCTTACCCTACCAGGTGGCTTTCCAAATCCACATGGAGTATTCCAAGTATACTATCAAGCAAGCAGTCATTGATGAAGGTGTCGCCACCTGTGTGATGTCCCTTGTCTATTGGAGATCTCTTGGTTCTCTGAACCTTTCCAAGTTGTCGAACGTGTTGACTGTATTTGACAGTCATTCCTTCTGCCCTCATGGTATTTTCCCTGCCTTTCCGGTCTAGTTAGGTGGGAATACTATAAAGGTGGAGGTAGAGGTAGTTGATGCACCTCTCGATTATAACTTGTTACTGGGTTGCCATCGGACCTATGCTATGGTCGCTATTGTATCGTATGTCTTCCTTATACTTTATTTTCCTCATCAAGGGGAGATCGTGGCTATCGACCAATTATCCTTTGTATACTCTATTCCTAATGCATATGTTGGATTATCAATCCCTGTGATGTACAATTCTCAGTCAGAAACTAAGAATATCGATGTCGGAATGTATTCTTCCCTTATGGGTACTTTCGACTTCTCAGCACTGATTCACCATGTATACACCATGTCTAGTAGGCTTGCTTCTATAGGGAGGTCCATTCCTTTCCACACTTCCTATTTTAGTGATCCATGGACCCTACTGTTTGCACCCAATTCGTCACTGTGTGAGCAAATTATGAGTGCTTACATGCCCAGTTGGGCTCTGCTAGGCATGACAGCTGTAAGGTAAAAGGTTAGAAAGAAAAACAACAAAGCAATAAACTAAAACTAAACTAAAACTAA
>ML797230.1:129688-142537 GCA_009831015.1 Picea engelmannii | reverse complement strand
TTCTCTTGGAATATGTGTAAATGTAATGGAATCAAAATGTCGAGATAATAATCTAACCTGCAGGTATTTGCGAAAGAGGCACGGATCGCGTACGCGGTACACATTGTTGAGTTGGAGAACGACCAGTTGAGAGTCGAGGAGAATGCTAAGGTGACGAATGTGATGATGCTGGGCATCAGTCAAGAGGCCAATGGCAGTAGTGTATTCGGCTTGGTTATTGGTTGCTGGTCCTAAACAGATGTCGTTGGAATGTAGCATTTCGTGTGAAGGGGTGTAGAGAGCCCAAGCAGCCGAAGCGAGATTTTGTGTCCAACGGCTAGCGCCATCGGCGTAACCAATGTGGTAAGCTGGTGGAGGTGACATATGTCAACAACACAAATGATAGTTTTAGATGAGGAAAAAAAAGATTAAAAACTCTAGAAAAGAAAAAATAACCTAAAGTAGCTTGACTACGTTTAAGCATAAAATTTCTTGAGGTATAACCCATTGATGGGTTCCTTGAGCGTGAGGCCTTCGGGGGAGGCCAGGATGTATGCACCTTTGGTGAGGCAATGTTGGATGATGTAAGGGCCATGCCAAAGTGATTCGAATTTTCCGTGGCCAAAGGTATCATGAGCGATATTATAGGAGAGGACGAGGTTGCCTTCGCAGAATGACCGAAGGTTGACATGGCGATCAAAGGTAGCTTTGGATCATTTTTTAGCTGCCTCGTTGTTCTGTAATGAGGATCGACGATCTTCATCCAGAGACTCCAAGTTCAGCAAGCGCTGCTCCATTGGAGCAGTGTCAGGTAAAAGCTCGATTGCGGTGCGAAGGGTGGGAATTTCGCACTCGATGGGAAGAGTTGCCTCGACCCCGTGGACTAAGTGAAATGGTGTGAAACCCGTGGCAGTCTTCACTGCCGTGTGGTAAGCCCATATCGCGGAAAATAACATATGATGCCAATTGGTTTTATGTTTATTAACTGTGCGTTGTAACATGGTCTTGAGGACTTTGTTGACTGCCTCGACCTGTCCATTTTACTGAGGGTAGTATGGTGAGGAAAACTCGTGAGAGAAGCCTAACCGAGATGAGAGTTCAATGAATATTTCATTCTCAAAATGTTTCCCATGATCGGAGACTAGTTGGAGTGGTACGCCAAACCAGGATATGACGTGGTTGAAGAAAAAATGCGCTGTTGTGTCAGCGGTGTTGTTGAAGGTGGGCATAGCTTCAGCCCATTTGGTAAAGTAATCGACAGCGACAACAATGTACTTGTGACCATTGCTAGAGGGGGGATTACAAGTCATAAAGTCAATGCCCCATTTGCAAAAGGGGCCTGCAGTGATGACTGGGTGTAGAAGAACAGGGGGAGCTCGGGCTTTGTTGGCATAGAGCTGACATTGCTCACATTGTTTCACGGCATGAATGCAATCATGAAACAGGGTAGGCCAAAAGTAACCGGCCGGGATAATATTTTGAGCCGTGGCGATGCCCGAAAGATGGCCCCCACAGGCTCCACTGTGGCAGTTGTTTAAGACTCTGTCAGCCTCGTCAATAGTCAGGCAGCGACGAAGAATTGTGTTGACGCCCCGTTGATACAAGATTTCACCAATGAGGAGATAGCAGGGGGCTTGATGGTGAATGCGTCGACGATCATCTCGTGATAGGTGACTAGTGAACTTTTGAGTTCGTAGGTAGATGAGGAGGTCGCCATACCAAGGATCATCTGATGCGATGTAAAAGAGATGTTCGTCAGGAAAGTCAGTATTGACGGGGGCACTGGGTGTGTCAGAGGGAAGGGCCGTGACAAGTTCGGTGAGAATGAGGGCCTTCTTACTCTTGGGTGTTGAGAACTCGAGGTCGTATTCTTGGAGGATAATGATCCAGCGAGCGAATTTGCCATTAATTTGGCGACGGCTGAGCAAATATTGCATCGGGTTGGAATCTGCGACGACCTTGGTGGTGCGAAGCAGAATGTAATGGCGCAGTTTTTGGACTGCGAGGACAACTGCAAGAGCAAGTTTCTCTTCATGTTTGTACTTCAAGGGTGGTCCTCAGAGGTTCTTACTGACGTAGTAAATGACGTGTTCACGATTGTCATCTCCGAGCTGGATGAGGACACCGGCTACTGATACAGCTGATGCTGATATGTAGAGGATGTAGTCGCGATTGTAGTCAGGTGCACTAATCAAAGGTGCGTTGGAAAGTGTTGCTTTAATATCATCAAACGACTATTGGTCATAGTCATCCCAATGAAAAGGGATGTCGTGACGCAGTAAGGGAAGGAAACCATGTGCGCATATGGATTAATCAAGAACAAAGCGCCTAAGAAAGTTGGCTTTGCCCTGTAGACTCTGTAATTGTCGCAAATTCCGAGAAGGTGGAATTTCGGTGATGGCTTGGACTTTGAGGGGGTCCATGGTGATACCACTTTGGGAAATGATGAAACTGAGGAGGCGTCCTGCGGTGACGCAGAACACACACTTGAGAGGATTCAAGCGGATGTTATATTGACGACACCATTGAAAGATGATTCGTAAATCATCAAGGTGTTGGGTGCGCTTCTTGGATCAAGTGGTGAGGTCATCCAAGTAGGCAAGGATGATTGCAGCCAGATCATGAAAGATGTAAGTCATGGCACGCTGGAAAGTTGCGCCGGCATTTTTTAGGCCGAAGGGCATGACACGATATGCGAACGTACCACACGGGGTAATGAATGCTATTTTGTATTGATCGGATGGGTGAATTTGAATTTGGTTATAGCCAGAGAATCCGTCCATGAAGGAGAGAGCCTCGTGGCCGACACAATCATCAATGATCTGATCGATGAAGGGCGTCGAGAAGTTGTCTTTGGGACATGCGTTATTGATATTGCGAAAGTTGGTGCAAATGTGGATAGATCCTTGTTTTTTGTCGACGGGTATAGGGTTGGAAACCCATGACGTATAAGCGATGGGGTAGATAAATCCGGTTGTACGCAATTTGTCAATTTCGGCTTTGATAGTTGCAGCCTTGGATGGGTGTAGCGGTCGTTGTTTCTGGCGGACTGGTGTGATGTCAGGCCAGGTGTCTATGCAATGTTCGACAATAGAGGGGTCGAGGCCAGGCATCTCCGTGTATGACCAGGCGAAGATATCTCTAAATTCCTGGAAGAGGGATTTGTAGGCAGTGATTTCCTGAGGAGTGCAAGCAGCTCCAATGATGATTTCTTCGACGATGCCTGGTTTAATGGAAATGTAGATTTTAATGGTGGGGGAAATGTTAGCTAGATTACCTTCTTCAAAAGCATTAGGTGCCGGAATGGGATTGTTGAACCAATCGATAGTCCCTGACGGGATGAAGTCTTTGGTTTCGACCGCGTAAATGGGATTGTGGCTAGGAGGCATGAGGGCTTCTTGCGGAAGGAAGAGTGCATGATGATGGAGTGCATCCCAGGGAGAGTCTGGGTGTTGTAGCTCTTCTAGTATTCCTTCGTTGCATTGGAAATGATGGGAATATAATGGATCGTGAGGAGTGATCTCAGTGACAGTGTGGTTGCCCTCTGTTGTAGAAACAGAGGATGAACTGCTAGGAGAGGGTGAGGGTTTACTCGACATAAACCATATATTGAGGTACTGATGGGTACCTATAGTGGTGGGATGACGAGTCTCTGTAGGGGAATGAGCAGGAGAGTTGGGTGGTTTGCGGGGTAAATCCTCAGATATGTCATCCAAGAACCATGGAGGCGTAGGGAGTGCCTCGGGCTTGGGAGAGATGATATGGAGATCTTCAAATGATGAAGATATGTCGATGATTGCCTCTGCGGGTTGGTGAAGTAGGGCTAATTGACGTCGTCGATATTCGATGATCATCGAACATTGGTATGTAAAATGAGCCAATGAATTGCAAAGAGAGCAAGGGCATCTCATGCGTTCATTGACTGAAGTAGTGACATAGAGAATGTCGGTCAGAGGTGTTGTGGATGTCATAGCAGGGCGTGGGTTGTTCTGAAAATCGTGGCTTACGATAGCTAATGCCTGTCGAAAATGAGGCAGTGCTGGACAATGATGGGTGTAATGGCCATACTCAGAACAGATGGCACACACGAACTTGGTCTTCAACCCTTTACTACTGGAAGGTTGAGTGGTAGCAGTAGTAATGGGTGGTGTGGGGGTGGGATTGGGGGGAATCAAATTTCTTAATTCCAGTAGTGATGGGTAGTTGTTGGTTTGGTGGCCCTCTTTGTCACACAAGGCGCAAGGTGGTGGGATGCGCAGAGGAAGTGGAGCTGTGGGCTCCTTCTTCTGCCGCCTACCTCCGGTGGTAGCAGAGGGGGTAGGGAGTATGGGGGGAATGGGGATAGAGGGAGTGATGACAGGAATTGTCATGGGGAGTCCTTCCTGTGGGCGAGGGACCATCTCAGGTGGATGTAAGTACCACACTAGGATTGCTAATAGCATATTGGGTAGTGTGAGCATTGCGGCTACCTGGAAAGCTTCTATACCTAGTGGCGGGTAAAAGAAGGGAATTTGAGTGAGGGGTCGGGGAACGGACTCCCAAATGGGAGTAGGCCCCTGGGTGGGTGTTGATTCGTGGGCCGGGGGGTCGACGAGGGCACAGGAGGCTCCTGTGGGAGTGGTGCTGCGACTGTTGAGACGTCAGGAATGACTGAAGCCTCCTGAGGAGGATGCGCATCCTCCTGTTGGGTTTCTTTAGAGGAAACGATGCATACTTGGCTAGGGGGAAGGAGTGGTGGTGCTCCATGGTATGTCCCTAACAAGGATGGATCTTTGAAAATTCCAGGACCCATCTCTATGAGTGGGTATGTATCTTTCTTTGAATGAATGAGAGGAAGAATGTTATCGAGATTGGCCGATGGGTTAGGCTCGTAATGTGAGACTTGGTCAATGGTCACGATCTTTCCATTGTGAGGGAACATGATTGTCCTAAAGACTGATGATGCCACTGCCTTCATAGCATACATGTAGGTACGGCTGAACAAGATATTGTAATCGAGTTGAGCGTCGATAACTTCAATGTCAATGAGAATGGTTTTTCCCCTGAGTTCTACGAGGACATTTTGGAAGAGCCCTTCGGGGGATGATGGTCTTCCGTCATAAGCTCGTAAGGTGATGGCGGAGGGAAAGAGGTCGGGGGAACCAAGTTTCTGCCATACTGTTTTAGACATGATGGATGTGGATGCCCCTTCATCGATGATACATAGATGGACGGTGATGTTCCGTATTTTCACTGGTATTTGAATAGCAATTGCGGCGGGAAGACACGGTTCGCAGCTATAGAGGTCAAAAATGATGAGTCGAGTATCGGCAGGGTCGACTGCCCCCAAGGCAGAAAGTAGTGATTTCCATTGTGTTGGACAAGTCTGGAGGACTTCCAGGACTAACATGGCAGCCGGGGACTGTGCTAAGTCATCGACCAAGCTGTAGTTATGTGCTGCCCTAGCCTGTGGATTGTGAACATTCCTACGTAAAGGGATGCGAGGGATGCGTAATGGTGGTTCGACTGAAGGGCGAGGAATCATCAATGGGGGTCCTGTTGGTGTAGGGTTTGTTTCTAAATATGAGGGAGTAGACTCAGTCATTGGAGGATACTGACGATTGCATGTTTGCAAAAGAATTTCTTCCTCACTGGTGAGGAGGATTGTTCTTTCTGCAGGATTGTTGGGATTATGGTATTGGCCCACCTGAGGTGGGGGATGCTACGTATCCTGCTGGGTGTTTATGACACCTTGATGTGGGATAGGATTTTGCAGCATGGCGGGAGGAGGTTGTTGCGCATATTGTTGTTGTGCCTGTTGTGGCGCAGGTTGCGCAGGAGAAGGGGGAATGCTCCCGGAGTCTTTCAACCTCTTGAAATCAGAAATTTGTGGGCAATGGTGAGTGTAATGACCATATACACCACAAAGAGCACAAGGGTGGATGGTTTTAATAGTGTTCCATCCTTGGCGTTTGTTTTTATTGCCCCCCTGGGGGTTTGGGTTCCCTTGGTTCGGGTTGCCCCCAGTGGGTGGGTGTTGTGGGGGTTGATTCCCGCCTTGACCAGGATTGTTATTATTCTTGTTCCGTCCTTTTCTCCTATTGTTGTTTGATGGGTGGGTGGGGTTGGCTGTATTTAATTGTTCAAAATTCTGGTATTGTTGAGCATCAGAAGGTTGAACAAAGTTTACCCCCGCATGAGGATGTGGGGGAGCCATTGGTTGTGGAGGACCCGGAAAAGGAAAGTAAGGGTTCTATGGTGGTGCGGCTCCATAAGGTACATAGGAAGGTGTGGCACTTTCACTAGTACCGTAAGGTGATGTGGAGGGGGGACCACTTGTGGTTGGAAGAGGTGGATGTATGGGAGGTGCCGGTGGCGGTCCACTAATGGGTGGGGGTGTAGCAACAGGGTATGGCTGTTGGTAAGGGGGTGAGGGGTAATAGGAAGTGCCCCCATATGCAGGTGGGTATGGAGGGGTCCCATACATCGGTGGTGGTTGGGGTTGTGGACTATGATGCATGGTGGCACCTATTAGCCCGTCTGCTGAGTGAGACATCCCAGGTCTGTCTTGGCCAAATGGCATAGGTTTTGGAAGATCAGGAAGTACTGTGTATAAGTATCCTGACTGTGCGTAAATGAGATCATATTGTTGAGCCTTGCTGATGGCTTCCTCCTTGGATTTTGGGAAGGTAGAAGCTACATCCTTACCAAGGAGAGCGACAAGCGATCTAAGAAACCAGTCAAGGCATTGCTACTTGGTGGTTTCTGCTTTACACAAACTACGTCGCCTACGCCACTCATGAATGTGGTCAGCGATGTGGGTGGCTGAGGTCTGTTTGAAGTTGGACAGTAGTTCTAGACCATTGTCATGGCGGATAGGTAATTGGAAGAAAGTTAAAAAGGCTTTGGCCAAGGATTCAAAGGTCGTGTGGGACCCAGATTTTTCTTCGACATACCATTTGGCTGATGGGCCAGTGAGTGTGCATTGAAAAAGATGCAGTCTGACGGAATCCTCCATGATGCTATTGGAGGAGCACCATATATGAAAGGTCATGACATGATTGGTGGGGTCATCCCCTACCTTTCCTTCAAGCTTTGGTATGTCTGAAGGAAGTTTGGTTGGCATTGCAGGCCATGTGGCATCATGCAATATAGGATCATTAGTGAGCTTGGTGAGATCTAGAATGTTGAGAGAGGCCAAGTATGGCATCTGTAGTGGGGTAGGAATGTTAGTTCCAACCATGGTGTGTTGTGAACCTGACCCTTGATGGGGACTAGGTGGGTTTGTGCTCCCTCTTTGAGAGGAAGTGGGTCCTCCGCTGCAAAGGAGAGTGAGTGACTATGTGTCCTTGGGAATTGGACCCAAGTAAGGTAGAACTGAGCAAAGCTGATCCTAAGATGGTAGCACTCACAGGAGTGTGTGAGCGGGTACGACCAGATACTCCCCTTAAGATGGGAGGAAGGTTAAGCAAACGTTGCGAACGATGGGGGTTCAGTGGTTCCCCTATGGTGTCAGACTAATTTGTGTGAAATGTGTGCAACAAGTGGTGAGAGAAAATATAGAACTAAGAGCCTTTTGTTATGATGATCTTCACAATATATATATCAAAGTCAAACTATAATCATATGTGCATCATACATAAATGAGAAAGAAGCATATATGTGGGTAAGAGGTTTTTTTTTCCGCATGGGGGAATCAAAAAAGAAAGTAAATGCTCATGTCCTAGCAGACGTAACGTCCTTCCTCTCAAATAGCACTGGATCTTCCAATAGCTCTCAACAGTGGGGTCTGAAGTCACCGAAAGAGATACTAGTGAAGAATGAAATAACTAGTTATAATGAGGGGTAGAGGGTGCAATATCCCGAAAGAGCTGGCGATACCTCCCAATAGCCATACAAAATCCAATCAAGGTGTGACTGCAGCCCACAATCGCCACCTGGGTAGATGTCCTAAAATTGGTCACTAGGTACCTCGGTCCAAGCGATGCACATAACAACCGGACCTCGGACTTCGACCCTTCACGGGTATCTCCCTGCCTTATGGTGATTGGAACGCTGGACTTGGAGGATTTGAAAGCTCCCTATTTGTCAACTTCTATGTTTGAAATTGTGAGAACCAGATAACAGGGGGTTATTTGGATGCCTACCCCCAAAATCCTACCTAGGCTAAAATTTTCTTTTGGCACCTCCTGTGGAGGACAACTTAGTGAGTTTTTTTTTTTTTAAATTTTAGATGAAGTTGTTTTGTGAGGCTGGGGGTGAGAATCAACCTCGTTTGATTAAAAATGGGAGTGGATAGTCCAATCAAGAAAAGATGGGTCGTTTTCAGAATCCCTTTGGAGGAAACCTACTTAGATCACCATGTTTCGAGATGAGGCTATGTGAGTGCAAAAGTGGCTTTTGTGTGTGAGTGAAGAGTGTACCAAATTTTAGTTATGTAGATGTCACCTTGCAACATGTGGACATCGCTTGGTCCTTTACACGAGTTTGATTACCTAAATAAACTAGATGTCATTGGTACGACCTTGTGGAATTTTAAAAGCCCTAGGAAACTAGCATGTGGACATTGTGGTCCGTTACTATCCTTTATCTCCCTATGTGTGAGTTGATCTAGAAAAAGCATGAAACTATCCTAGATTGAACATGTGGGCATGTGTGGGCCCGTTACAAACTTTTACACTCTCCTAGTTTTTTGATCTAAGAAAGCAGAAATTCAAACACTATTCTAGCTTTGTTGACATGTGGGCATGTGTGGGACCTTTACAAGAATATGTTTGAAAAAAATGAAACTAAGAGGGGTCTCAAAAAGAGTCTTTGTCCTCTCCTAAAAGTTTTTTGAATTCTTGTTAAGGGAGATGAGATCGTTTTCGCAAACCTTTTCTGGTTCTCAAGATCGCTCAATGGCGCAAGAGAAGAGCATACTCAAGATTTTTACTTGCAATTTCTGGTCCCAAAATGTGAGCTTAGATGTGATTAGAATTGATGTTCAACTTAAATTTGTAAACCAAAGAAATCCATCCATGTGGCAAAAAGAAAAATAAGGGAAAATGATTTTTATCCACCTAAGTGCCTATGCTTGCTTGATTATCCCCTTTATAAGTTGAGGGGTCTAAGTGGTGCAGTGTTTAGAGCATGCATATCATCATTCTTGAGAAGAAAAATGAGTTTTCCCCACATCCAAGAGCTTACAATGCCAAATTTCAGTTAAAATGTGCGGCCTACTGTGTGGACAGAGGTGCATATGGCGCCTGCGCGCTGATAGAACAAAAGAAAAAAGAGCATGCGCGCCCGACGCGCGCCTGTGGGGTGAAATACCTGCGCGCCTGTGTCAAAAGTCCGAGAAGAAAAATCCGGATGGATTTCTCTCCAATTTCTGGTGATTTGACTGCTAAGCAGGTCGACTGAGGCCGGTTTGTGAACATGCAAGTTAATGAAATCAAAAGGAAAGCAAATAAAACCCAAATGAGGGAGGAATTTATACCTTCTCCCCAGTACGATCGCCAATCTATTTGCACCCAATTCGTCACTGTGTGAGAAAATTATGAGTGCTTACATGCCCAGTTGGGCTCTGCTAGGCATGGAAGCTGTAAGGTAACAGGTTAGAAAGAAAAACAACAAAGCAATAAACTAAAACTAAACTAAAACTAATAAAAACTAAAAGCATATGAGAAAATAAAAAATAGAGACAAATGGACCAATATCACCAATGTATAAGTTGATCTGTTGATGAAATCCAAAGATACACAAATAAGAAAGGGGACTTGGGTCCCTCCTTTCTCCAATGGAAGGCTCTTGGGGCCCTCAAAGCTTGCTCTCCTTTACAATGAAAAGATGAAAATGTGGGTGAAAGAACTCCAAGATTATTCACTCAAGTGAGGGGTGAATAGCTTATGAAATGCAGCCTACAATGTATGATGCCAAAGAATGAGTCCTTAGCAATCTCAACAGCACAACAGTATGAAGAATTCCTTGAGAAAATGGTGGTCATTCATGGCTTTTTATAGCCAAGCATTGGGTTATTATGTGGCCTCTTTTGAATGTGAAAAGGGGCTCTTTAGGGCACAATTAGGTCTTTGATCAGCCCACCATGAGGATTGAGCTCGGATTTGGTGTCAAATCGACTTGGGAGCCGATCCATTAGTGGTTGGGAAGCCGACCAGTTTCAATAAATGCGTCGTTTAGCAGGCGCACGGGTTTTTCGCCAAACAACCACACCTTGTGCACATATGCGCGCCCTGTACAAAGTTGTTATGTGCATACGTGCGCGCGCCCAAAGTATGTAAAGCGCCTTGCAATTTTTTGGCCATTTTGTATAGTTTTGACCCTTTTGTTGTGCTATGGAGTTAACCTTGTGCCATGAATGACTTATTTTCTGTTTTGATGATGCAGAGTTCTTGTCGTCACGTGCAGACGAAATTTCAGTGATAACACCTACCTTCTCTGACTTTTTCATGTGAAGGACAATTACATGTTGCCATGGCTATGCCACTATTGACAGTGGATATTGCACATCAAATTGTTCTTTACTCTTCTGTTGATCTTGATCCTATTACCTTGTAGATGAACGAGGAGGATCTTGTTCTTAGGCCTGTATGGGCCACCTCGTTATCTTGTTCACATGATTTCTTAGATGCGACTTCACCTTCAGATGAATCCATCCTCGAAGCCATGAATGGTTACGAGAGACCTTGGGATGATATGCATCATTGATCCTATTTCCCCCCAAGTCTTGAAAGAATCGAGCAAGATGAATTTTAGTCTACCTTGGGTGAGATGGTCGATCACGCCGTAGTTCCACTTCATATGCACAACATTTATGCCGAAGGAAATATGGTGAGTATTTGTCCTACCATCTCGATTGATATCTCTCGTACCCTTAAGAACGTAAATATAGGTGCAGATTGTTGGCCAGAAGAAATTATGATCTACACCGATCTCTTCAAAGAATTTCGAGATGTATTTTCTTGGTCATATGAAGCGATGCCAGGGATCGACTCTCATATTTTCGAACATGATATTATAACTTACCTGGATGCTAAACCTATTCAACAACATCTTAGAGTTGTAAATCTTAGGAAGGCCCCTGCTATTAAGGCAGAGGTGGAGAAGTTGCTTAACGATCGCTTCATCTACCTGGTTCCCTTCACTAAATGGGTATCCAACCATGTTCTTATGGATAAAAAGAAAGGAACCATCCATGTGTTTATGTACTTTCGCGACCTGAACAAGGCTTGTCCTAAAGATAACTTCCCCATGCCTTTCATTGATCATATTCTCGATGAGTGTGCAGGAAGAGAGATATTTTATTTTATGGATTGATTTTCAGGCTATAACTAAATCCAGATCAAACTTGAGGACCAACACAAGATGACATTTATATGTCCTTGGGGTACTTTTGCATACCGTAAAATGCCTTTCGGCCTTAAAAACGATGGAGCAACCTTCCAAAGTGCCATGGCTTTCTCCTTTCATGATCTTAAGCACATAGTTGAAGCCTAACTGGATGATATTGCTGCTCACTCTTGCAAGAGAGTGGATCATGTTATACACCTTCGGCTAGTTTTTGAAAGAAGTTGTTACTATAGAATCCGGTGAAACCCTCATTACTATAGAATCCGATTAAACCCTCATTACTATAGAATCCGGTTAAACCCTCATAAATGAATCTTTTGCATTAAGTCTGGTCATCTCTTAGGATTTTTAGTGTCTGAAACTGAGATCATGGTAGATCCTATTAAGGTTGAGGCAATGCTTCAGTTGCCTCTGCCGTTCACAATTAGACAGATTCAAGGTTTACAGAGGAAACCTAAATTTCTACATTGTTTCATAGTTAATTATGCCAATATCACTGAGGGTTTCATGTTCCTCTTGAAGAAAGACACCCCCTTTATCTGGGATGAGCGAGCCCAGGAGTCTTTTGATGCTTTGAAGAAAACCTTGGTATCGACCCCTCTGCTGAAATCTGTTAAGAACCAAATATCAATATAGCATAGAAAAACCTCAGAAAAAGTACTCAAAGCCTTGAAAAAGAGATAATTTCAAATAAGAAGCCTCTTCGAGGGGGAAACCTCCTTTTATTCCACTTAAATGTTCAAGTACAAGATGATTCAAAATGAAAATGTCTCCTTGGTATATATAGGAGACTAGGAGGTATAATTACAACTAATGGCCTAAAGTCGGCATAAATAAAATAACATCACTAATATAATATGCCCCAATTAAGGGGTAATGAGCCAATATTAGGGCTTAACATGCCCCTCCCCTTGAGACAAGTGTTGTCCGCAATGCTTGAGAAACTCTGGATGCTTATGTATAAAATACTCATCTTCCCAAGTGGAATCTTCAGCCGGTAGTTTCCTCCATTTAATGAGATACTTTGAAATGGATTTATTCCTCAGCTGACGAATTCTTGTGTCAGTGATGGCTTCAAGCTACAATATGATTTTTCCTTCTTCGTCAAGTTTTGGAAATATAGCTTGAACTGGGATCATGTTACCTATAACCTTCTTTAAGCATGAAACATGGAAAACTGGGTGTACTAGTGAAGATGCAGGCAACTCCAATTTGTATGCCATAGTACCAATCTTTTGCAACACCTTATAAGGGCCATAGTACTTTGGTGATAATTTATTATCCTTCTTAGCTTGCTTGAGGGACATCTGTTTGTATGGTTGTAGTCTTAAAAATACCCAATCACCTACTTCAGAACTTCTTTCACTACGATGTTGATCTTCTTGTTGTTTCATGTGATTCTGTGCCATGGTCAGGTTTTCCTTTAAGATTTGGAGAACTTGTTGTTGACTCTCGATGTGATCTTCCACTGCTTGAACCTTAGATTTTTCTTTTAGAGAAGAAGTGATGGAAGGAGGGTGGTATCCATAAAGTGCCATA
>ML797230.1:94597-112098 GCA_009831015.1 Picea engelmannii | reverse complement strand
TCACTATAACTTAGTACAACTACTACTATAGTGAAGCAAGTTCATACTATTGATAATTGTCCCTTGTCTTTCCTCTGCACCGGCTATTAGCAGGTGTAAGACCAAGTTACCGTTATAAGATGGTGTGTTACTTGCATCTTGTCATTTGATGTTCATTTTAATTTCTTCTCCCACACATACATGATTTTTTACTAATAAAGATTTTTACGTTACTTACAACTAAGTATTCTTCGTTCGTTTCATCCTTTTTACAAAAAATCATACAGTTACAGGAAAGGGCCTTTCGTTTGCAGTCCTATTTCTTTCCTCACACAAAGTTTTCTCTTATGTTCGACCGAATTGAATCAGCCATTAAAATTTCTCTTTAAATCATTTCCATAATTTAACTGTTCCTCAATGACTTTACCCAGAGTAATTCAACCTAATATTCAACTCGGGATATCCGATCAAACTAATATCGCGTTAAATCTTTTCAGTACGACCCTTAGAACTGCTAATACACGAGAAGAATTAGAACGTTCATGGATGGCCATTGAACAAGATATTGCAACCGAGGAACAATTAGAAGCCAGATAGCGCGAACGTAGGAATCTTCATTAGCTTCCCACACCGAAGGTTAGTGAAATCTTCTATCAACTATTACCATACTTTCAGATGCCTTAACACTGTACTTTAAGCCTTAGTACAGACTCAGGAACAACAGCAGGATCTAACACATGTCAAACCACGTGTGACGTCAGCAGAGGCATCGGTGATCGGGACTTTGAAATGAAAAAGTCACTTGACATCGAAAGTCTCAAAATCGCGGAGGGATCGGGACAGTACATCTAAGGGACAGGTGTCGAAGATCAAGGCGTCGTCGGCATTTTGTTCATCGGGAAATCGGGGATCCCATTGACAAGAGTTTTGTGTAAGTTAGAATCGCGATCCGCGAAACCTCGATGAGTGGGGGTCAATTGTCATCACAGCAAAGCAGGAGGATGGAGGCATAGTGGAGGCCAGCTATCAGCATAACGGAGCGTCGGTATTTGGAGGCATCACAAACCCAGTAGCCCCGATGGGGTAAGATTGTGGTCACAGAGTAATGGTCATATGGACCCAGAGGGCCAGTGCATGGAGAAAAGGGCTCATCGAAAATCAAGGATTTGAGAGGAAAGTGACTCTCGACAGCGTAAAGCCCGAAACCCTGACGAGAGGTATGGTGACAGTCACATGATATCTGGTCACATGGACCATTGTGTAGCTGGAAGGGGCTAAAGCTCGGGAAAGGAGCACATCGGGGATCAGAGAATCAGGGGTTCCAAGTACATGTGCATCTCGACACCAAGAATGCCGAAATCGCAATGAGTGAAATCCCGATGGGATCTGAATCGTTGGATCAAGTATTGATCGAAGGGTTGTTGTTCTTCCTCACACGTTAACACTTCAATTATGAATCCGTTAAGAGAAAAGGACTGATAATGACAAATCGATTAGCGTTTCAGTTTCCAAGACAGATGTCCTTGTATTATCTATTTTAAGGGGAAGTGGAATCGTCAAGGTGTGGTGTATAAAAGAAAATGAGTGAGACTGAACCAGGTTGGTCGTTTTGAATGAAAAATGAGTAAACAGTAAGAAAAAGAAAATGAGCAGAGGCATAGCAAGAAATGAAGCAAATGTGCAGAGCGAGATGAAATGCAGAATAGAAGCAGAACATAATGACAAACAGAACAGAAGCAGAGCAGAATGACAGAAAAGGTGATGCAGAGCAGGCATGCTAAACAAACAAAAGAAGAAAAGAATTACAGAACAGTTTGCTGAAGATCAGATACAGAGAAAGATTGGTAAGACTTGATTTATCTGAGTAGTTGTCTGTGTATTCATTATTGATTTTAAACAAGGGTGGTTGGGAGGTGTTCGGGAGGACTGTTGTCCTCAGAAATTCAAGTGGGTGCTTGAACACAGGAAGGTGTAGCTTCCATCTGGTTGCAGCTAGAGAAACTAGGGTGGCAGGGTGGTGCTAGGGAGAACAGGTGTTCTCTGTTATGCAGGTTGGAGCTGGTGTAACTGGAAGTTGGTGCTTCCATCTAGTTGTTGCTGGAACTTTCAGGAAGTTGATGCTTCCATCCAGTTGGTGCTAGAATACTCAGGGAGTTGGTGCTTCCTTCTAGTGGGTGCTAGAGAAACCAGAGAGTTGGAGCTCTCAAACAAGTTGCAGCTTGTAAAACAGAGGTAGCAGCCTCACATTGAGTTGGTGCTCAATTGTAAATGATGTACAGAACTGAAAAAGACTGCCTATCATTTTGAAGAAGAAGATGTTTTCTCCCTTTATGGGTTTCCTCGTGAAAATTTGTCTCTGTGTGTACTTTATGTGTGACTGATGGTCTTTATTTTTATTGTTCATATGTTGTATATTGTTGATGACCACATGAAGAGAGATTAACAATGTTTAATAAGTATAAAATTGTTTAAGCTAACATACAACTGATTCACCCCCCCCCCCCTCTCAGTTGTTTTAGTATTTCCAACAGATTCAAAATGAAAATGTCTCCTTGGTATATATAGAATACTAGGAGGTATAATTACAACTAATGGCCTAAAGCTAACATAAATAAAATAACATTACTAATATAATATGCCCCAATTAAGAGGTAATGAGCCAATATTAGGGCTTAACAAAATCTCCTGATTACAATAGAGATTACCTGTTGTATATTTTCGCGTCTGCATAGATGATTGGTATGGTTCTAGTTCAGGAGGATGATGAGCTCCATGAGCATGTCATCTACTATCTCAGTCAAAATTTAGTTGGTTCTGAGCTTAATTACTCTCACGTTGAAAATCTAGCTTTGGCTGTTGTTCACACAGTCCAACTCTTACATCACTATATATTACTTTGCACAACTACAATGGTTGTCGATGTCAATCCATTTCAATAATTCCTTACTAGATGTGTCATCGTAGGGAAATATAATAAATGGATTTTCATCTTACAAGAATTTGATCTCGACTTTGCTTCGGCCAAGTCCAAGAAATCGCTAGTTTTTGTAGAGTTAATATCCAATTTTCCACGATTAGATGAGGATGTTATCCATGTTGATTCATTTGTGGATGAACACATTTTCCTTGTATCGTCATTTGACCCCTGGTATGGGGACATTGTTTTATATCTTCAAACCTTGAATTTCGCTCAACATCTCTCGCGAGATGATCGACGATGTGTTAGATACCAAGCCAAAAAGTATACCATCGTCGAGGACACTTTATATCACCAAGGAGTATATAATATATTGAGTTGTTTCTTAACTCACGAGGAAGCCGATTCAGTCCTAAATGATTTCCACAAAGGGGCTTGTGTTGGTCACTTATCAGTCTAAAAAATCCTGCAAGCCGATTATTTATCGCCTACTATATTTAAAGATTGTATCAAAGAGATTAGGAAGTCTCACCCCTGCCAGGTGTTCACTCAAAAAATGCACTCACATCCATCCCCTCTTCACCCAGTCATTACCATTGGTCCCTTCACCAAGTGGGGGTTAAATTTCATTGATTGCAACCCAACTTTGGCTAGGGGCATCAACACATTATCGTGGTCGTCGACTAATTTACTAAGTGGGTCGAGGCCATGCATACTATAAAATTCGATGGGAATACTACAACCTTCTTCATGTTCAACCAAATTATCACCCACTTCAGTATGCTGAGTGAGATTGTCACTTATCATGGTAGTCACTTTCAGAATGAGATGATGGTAGAACTAGCATCTAAGCTGGGGTTTAGAAATGGTCATTCATTCCCTTATTACCCCTAGGAAAATGGGTAGGTAGAGGTCGTCAACAAGTCTCTCAAGACCATTTTGAAAAAAAATGTTAGTCAAAGTAATTCCAATTGGCACATCATGCTATATCTTGCGCTTTGGGCATACCGAACCTCGATTAAGACTGCCACTGGTTTTTCCCCTTTTCAGTTAGTGCACAGTGCAGAGTCGATCCTTCCTATTGAATGCAAAATCCCTTCTCTCAAGTTGGTAGTCGAGCTCCTACTTGACACTTCATATTTAGAGATGCCTTGCGCACCTAGAGAGTCTTGACAAGCAGTGTCGAGACACCTTTAAGGATATCGTGGAAAACAAGAAAGGTGTCAAGGTTCAGTACAAAAAGTCTATTTGTCCTCGGTTGTATGATGAGGGTGACTTGGTCCTCTTGTACGATCAAGCCAAAGAACTGCTAGGGGCAGGCAAGTTTAAACCCATGTGGCATGGTCCTTACATCGTGCGATGTGTCCTAAAAAAAGGATCCTAGGAATTAGAAGATTATAAAGGGAATAAGTTGGCCGAGCCCATAAATGGGCTCTACTTGAAAAGGTACTATGCTTGAGTCCTAGGCTTGGGCGAAACTCTTTGTATACTAATGTAAATTTAGTGTATATACATCTCTTTTCTCCTTTTCTTTTGTCTTTAGCTTGCTTATCGAGTTTTCCCTTTGTTGGTCTACCGGTCTTTGGTCTACCTAGGATTCACAGATGGAGTCTTCGTTCTACCTAGGATTCACAGATGGAGTCTTCAGTCTACCTAGGATTCACAGACGGAGTCTTCAGTCTAACTAGGATTCGCAGATGGAGTCCTCGGTCTACCTAGGATTCGCAGACGGAGTCTTCAGTCTACCTAGGATTCGTAGACAGAGTCTTCGGTCTACCTAGGATTCACAGATGGAGTCTTCGATCTACCTAGGATTTGTAGACAGAGTCTTCGGTCTACCTAGGATTCGCAGACGAAGTCTTTGGTCTACCTAGGATTCGCAGATGGAGTCTTCTATCTACCTAGGATTTGCAAATGGAGCCAGTCGTCATACACAGAACTTGGCTTCCATCGCTTGGGTGGTTTACTCACCGGAGGGTCTGCTGGTATCTTCAGGTGGCACATGCCTAGGGCCATCCACGAATAATGTGGCTGAATATAGCATCATCATACAACTTTTGTGCGATGCTATCTCACATGGAATTCACTCTTTATAAGTTCATCTGTATTCCCAGTTAGTAGTATGTTAGTTGAACGATCGTTACCGCGTGTGGGATCCTACTTTACTTCGTCAATTCCTTTGGGTACGTCTTTCAGAATGAAAATTTGATTTTATTACATATTATCACATTCCTATAAGTTCTAATCATGTATCTGATGCCTATGCTAATTACGTTTTAGATTGTCATTTATCACATTAACAAAGAAAAGAAAACCATTAAATCAATGTACACATTGTAATATATAAGTAAAGTCGAAGATCCTTTCTTTATATATTTCAAAATATGGTGTTTATATTACAAAATTGGGGCTAAAACCATCGATACACATATACATCTGGTATACATATCCCATGATATCTAGACCTGTGGGGCCAGATGTGTGTCATCGTAGAAAACCATGACATTTGTGAGACATCAGAAGAGTCGTACACATGCTCTAGGTACACCAACCACCTGTCGCTGCATACCTGAACCATATGAATCCTCTGTGTCAAATGAGACAGGTTACCCTGCACGTTCTGTAGGACTCTATCCGCTTCTCCTCCCATTGCCTCATCTCCCCAGTTCCATGTCTGCGATTACACAAGTATCTAGTTAATATTTAAACACCATTCAAAAAAATATTTTTGTTCCCTAAATATTCACTGTAGGCATCCCCTGGTGGAAGTGGCATATCAAGATCTCCTCTGAATTCGATTCTCACATAGGGATAGTTGTCCAGAGAAATGATTTATTTCCACCACTAGAAGGAAAAATCATCATTGTAGGGCATTGATACCCTACCTCCCCCCTTCCATTTCATGACCTCGATCCACCGCACCATGGCTGGATCGCGTGTTTCTCTAGGAAGGATCTCCACTCTAGGTACCAAACCTGGAACCCGCTCAAAAAAGAAAATGCAAAGAATAGAGGCAAACCCAAAGTTTCTCTTACTCCCTTGTTTTCACTCTATCAACTGACCCTTCATATTGGTCAGCTGTGATGTACACCAGTCGTAGACAATGGGCCTAGAACAATCTACTACATAAAACATAAGTGGTCTTGAGGCTTGATGAAACAAGGCTGAACCTATGATCCTGGTAAGAATGAGCACTATGATCTTCAAAATGAGATTACTTATTGCCCGGATGGGGAATTGGCTTCCCACCTTGTGAGTCCCTTCTACAAAGTGGGCATTGATATATTTCTCGATCTTCATCCCACTCCCTTCTCCACGTGACTTGAGGTTCACAACCTCCCCTCGGCATGATAGACCAGTCAAGAAATAGATGTCCTCTACTTTGATCCTCAGTGGTTGTCCATCGAGGACAAATCTCTCACTATCAGGGTCCCAGTAACCCACCAACATCTCCAACAACCTCACTTGGGCCCTCATCCCTTTGAGAGCCCAAAATTTGTACAAACCACATCTTTTTAGAGTTGCTTGAGCCACGTGAAGAAATTGAGTAAAGTTAATGAAAGAGACTCGAAACCTTGAAAAATCATCAACCTCCATCATTGATCTCACGCTAATTCTTGAATCCATGCCACCTTCTGATGTGGATTGTACATGTTGATTAGGAAATCAGTGTCCATGTTCCCACCCAGTTCTGGAAAACCCCACTACGCTCTGGCATATTCATGATACTAATATTGATCATTGAAGGTCGATTATGATCATCCTCCACTTTTGGGTTTTGAACCTTAAACTTATTAGATTTTTCTTTATTACCATCCATGGTTACACGCGAAGATAAATTTTATGTATGCCCATAGAGAGAGTTTATGTATACTTTCTATCGCTTTATACCTATTAGAGGTGGATTTTGATGAACAATAGTATCTCCACTTTTGTTACTCCCTTGATCTTTCCAGGGTTAACTCAACCAATTGTGACTAAATATTATTGTATATTTCCATGGAAAGATATCTGGTTCGAATTTTATGAAAATATGTCTTGTTTGAATCTAGATATCTTATTAATCTTAATGAGATTTTCCACCCACAAATATGAAAAACCATCTTAAGTTTCTCTACAAAACTTAGAAAGAAAAAATAAATACTCTACATTTTCAAATTGCCCTAATAATACAGTAACACTTACCTGCCATTCTTGGACTGCGATGATGACGAGCACAAGGAACACATGAAAACATTAACCTTCTTCATCTCAGTCATTGGGGATATTATGGGGATATTATTGGACCCTTGATAGACAAAGGATCGAGGAGGACTGGGATTATAAACGATATGAACAATGGATGTAGAGGTTTCTCAGAAGATTCATAGTTAGCCATTCTCACGTGCACACATGCTCTGGTTTCATATAATATAGATATATATGTACATGGCTCGTTTTGTATAATATAGATATATATGTGCATGGATCGCCTCTCTATGAATGGACTTCGCTTCCCATTTTCCTTTGCTTCCCAGAATCTTATACACATATCGGTACCTCCATGCATCAAGTTGTAAATAGATTATGTATAAAATATTATCGTAGTCTAAACGTTCTAACTGTTGGCTATTTTTTGGTGACTTTTTTTGTTTGATTTTGCCTAAAATCTAGAGAGGAATGGTTGGATTTGTATATTTGAGTGGCTAAGTTTGTATAATCATAGTGCCTCACGGGTTTTTTAGCACGCTAAATCTATTTATGCATTCAGAAATACAATTTAAACGAAAAAAATAGCCATTTTGTCCAGATTTACATCACCGGATTTCGACCAAAAAACCTAAAAAGTGGAATGTTAGCCAACGCCTAAAATATTTGACAAGTTGCAATCCAAATATTATTTATAAAAAATTGATAAAAAGATAAAATAGAAATAAGTATTACATAATAGAGTCCACTTTATTCCATATATTCAATTCCAATTTAATAGATAATAGAGTTGTATCCAATTACATTAATTCAACACAGTAATTTCTCTATTCATTATCAATAGCGTATCTGAGTACAATATGGTGAGTGGAGTGATCACCTATTCGAGCATGCAATAGATCTCAAAAAACTTTAATTCTGAGCTCACACATATATTACAATAAAAATCCCAACCCCAATAGAATTAATGAACTCAAAAGTTTTTATTATGATCTAAATTTATACTACATGCTCACTATGAAAGAAAAATCTAGAAATTCCAACAAAAAAAAATCATTTCTTCAACTATAGTTTCACATTCTTCCATTTCATCACATGACACTTTTAGCGAACATGAATGTTCCTTCTAATCGTTATGAAGATATCTCATGCTTTCAAATAACCAAGAACTTCTCATCACGAGGTATTCATTCAGTAATGTCTTTTGTTAGCACTGAGAGTCATCCTTAGACTGCGAGAGGATAAGCCCAGTACCCATATGAATGTTTGGTGGATGTTAGTTTTATGAGTGGAGGTCAAATGGACAAAACTCAGTACAAGAATTATATTAATCACAGAAACTGGACAAGCAATGTGTTATAACAAGATTTGCCTCACCATTGATATCTTGCATAGAGGGCCTTGTTCCATTTCCCTATGCATGCTTATCATCCATTTTTTGATGAATCTAGAGCTAAAAATACACATTTTTCCACATATATGTGCCCTATCAGCTATACATCAAGCGTATACGTAGGCTTCTCCACTATAGCCCACATACATCGGGATTTGTGCTAGAAAATGAAAAAATGGAGTTGGGTTTCCATGTCACGACATGAGATCTCTGATCTTTGGCCTTCCATATACTGGAAACGTTCTAACTCGACCCTTCAGTTGTGTTTTGAAGGCTATAAGAGAAAAATTCCGAGCTATGATAAAGAGGAGAAAGCATTCAACTTTGAGAGCAAAGTTACTCTGGAGAAATTACTTCATATTGAGTTTGCATCCCTTTATCCTTGAAGTTTGAACACAGTGTTCAGCCCCCAATTTATTTCCCTATTGTTGAGAGAACCTCATTGTCTCTCTCCTTTGAGCGTGCCTTTGGTGGAGGATTGAAGTGATGGCGGACCAGTTGGAAGGAACTTGGTTTCTTGGTTTCGAACCATGATGACACGAAAGTCTGTAATGTTGTCACTTCTACTGATCAATTATTAATAGAAATACTCCTTTTGTATCATGCAAATATATGATTATTATCCATGGGCATGTTTGTAATGTTTATTAATGGATTATGTTATCTAATGTGCTAACCCCTTTATATTATCACCTTGTACTTTCTATGCTTGTTCTTTAAGAACTTATTGCAGTTATAAAGCTTTGGGTCGAAGTGCTCAACGATGGAACATCATCGAACGTTGGATTGAGGTAGGCCTGTTTCTTATCTTGCACATTATTTTATATAGAATACAATGGAATTGAGTTTATTTGTACAGTCATACCTATTTGTTGTGGTTTACCCTTGGCCATAGAGAGTTTTTCCCTCATAACAGAAATGGTGAATCCACTGGGGAGAGATCTTCCTTCTAAGGGTTGAAGTACTTTTTCTTCTTGCATTTCTCTTTTTCCTTTGTGTTTCTTATCATATCACTGCTTGACAGTTTCTGTTCACTCTAGGTCTGAGTTTTCAACCCTTTTACCCTTGCCTAGCCTTGTTTTCAAGATTGTACGCACCCTATTGCCTTGACAGTCGTTTGCACACATGTTCTGTCTCACTGCTAGATGTGTGTATATGCCATGTTTCCCTGAACAATTGTATATACCACTTTCCCTTGCTTGTTTTCTTGGTTTAGTGACTGTTGGGTGGGATTTGATGATTGTTGAGCCTTCTTAGGTTTCTGTAGTGCCTGTTGAGATTCTCTAGGTTGACAGGAAATCTATTGGGAGTTGAATTTTTGGGCATAGTCTTTCTCATTGTTTTTCATTCTTGGTCTGTCCTTGAACCCTGGGTTGTTTTCTTGGCTGCTTAATATTCTGCTTGAAGTTATTTCATTTATACATAGTAGAATTTATATATCAGGTTTCTTTTCAGTCCATGCATTTTCTCTTTAATATATTTAAAATACAAAAAAATAGGCATTTTGCACTGGTTATCATTTTTGTCTTTGAAGATTTATCATTAGCTTAGTGCATTTAGCAAAAGATTGCATTTTTACTTCTGAATTGCAGAGTTGAAGTTGAAAATTGAACTATTTTTATTAGCATATCATTTATGGAAAAGTTAAAGATAGACTTTGCATGATATTCATATTTATCTTCTTACAAAGTCATTGTTAATATTATGGTAGATTCGGGAGGTATGAACCTCTCTTGTGACCTATGATGAGATTAGAATATTCTGGAAGGAAGTAAAGAAGTAAAAGAAACCCTGTACGAGATGTCGGCTGCAAAAATATAATTAATATGAATTAATTAGTACCCAGAAGGAGAAGTCGGCACCAGTAAGTCTGCCAGAACCACTATAAATACAGGGTGCCAGTTCTCATTATACACATTCTCATAATTGCAGAGAGCCAGTTGTGCGCATTACAGTTGGCAGTTTTGTGCGCACGTTTCTGGGGAAGAGTGTTGCGCCAGTTTCTGGGTGGGACTATCTGATCAACATTGGTTACTTTTCTTGCTTGGTACATTAGCCTTGCTTGGCTTTTGATTTCTACCAATATTCTTCTCTGTCAAGGTCAAGGTGCTCAAAGGGTGGCTTCGGCCTATGGTTGGGTGAAAAGGGTATTGTCAATGGTAAAACGAACAAAATCTTTCATATTCTAACAGGTTATGGGCCCACACCTCCTTCATTCAGCCTAAATTTTGGAAGGAAGCATAACTGCTAGGATATTGAGCTCGTTGAGGAACTGCCACTAGGGTTACTAGCAGGAGCAACCTCCAAGACACTGTCACTAGGGTTACTAGCAGAAGTAGTTGTAGAAACCCTAATCTCAGATCTGACACCTTGTGATGGAGAATCTCGCTCAAGAAGAAGATATTCAGATGCACCATAACTCAGTGCACCTCTTGGCTCTCTCAGAAGACATAAACAACGAAGTTGAAGTTTCAGATCAAGGCATGATTGTTACCAGTCAACCAAAGACATGAGTGAAATGATCAGTCTTTTACACTACTCAACACTTACCAGAATGATTGAAGATGACATGTGGATAATCAATAGTGGATCTTCTAGGCACATGATGGGAGATCAAGCCAAACTCTCAAATCTAAATGAGAAGAAGACCTCATACAAGGTAGATCCTGGGGACAAAACCACTTACCCCATGGAAGGATTTGGATAAGCCTCCATCAAAATGAAAATAGGTAACTATGTTCACTTAATCAATGTTTTATATATACCTGGTTTAGAAAAGAATCTTGTATCAATATCATGCCTCGAAGACAAAGGAAACAAAATATCCTTCATGGATGGAAAGGTGTTATCTTGGCATAAAGACTCCAGCATAGAGAATGCTAGGGTTATTGGAAGTCGTGAAGGAAATCTGTATAGACTACTAGAACAGAATGAAGAATCTCTCGTACATGACGAAGTCAACCCTAATGATCTTTGGCATAGAAGGTATGCTCACATCAACTATCAAGCATTACCTTTTCTCAGAAAGATGGTTGAAGGAAATACCAGAATTGAAATCTAAACATGAAGGAATCTGCAAGGGATGTGCCCTTGGGAAGAATATCAAGAAACCATTCCCAAGCAACAACAATAGATCTAAGGAGATTCTAGATCTGATACACTCAGATGTTTGCGGTTTGATGCCAGTAAAATCTCTAGGAGGATCTTCTTACTACATAATCTTCATAGATGACTATTCAATAAATACTTGGCTATATCTACTAAAGACAAAAGTGCATAAAGGGAATAATCACTCCATAACTTATACTATACCCCTATTCTTCTTCGTTAGGTGAGGTAGACGAAGCATTCAACAAGTTTCAAGAGTTCAAAGAAGAAATAGAAAACCTCACGAATAAGAAGATCAAGATGTTAAGAACCGATAATGGTGGAGAATACACATCAAAGGAATTTGTTGCATTCTGCAAATCGACAAGGATTAGGAGGGAGCCGACTGTTCCTCATAATCCTCAACAAAATGGTGTAGCAGAAAGAAAGAAAATATCCATTGAAGAAACCGTAAAATCCTTACTAAATGATCAAGGTCTATCCATGCTCTTATGGGGAGAAGCAACAATGACAACAATATATGTGCAGAACAGAATTCCTCATCGTATATTGAAGGACATGACACTAGAAGAAGATTTCTCAGGTAAGAAACCTAATGTGGAAAATCTAAGAATATTTGGATGTCCTGTTTACTCTCACATTCCCAAGGACAAGAGGAATAAACTAGAACCTTCAGGAAAGAAAGGGATATTCATGGGATACAATGATTCATCCAAAGCTTATAGAATATACATTCCAGAACAACAAAATATCAAAGTCAGCAGAGACGTAACATTCAATGAGAATATGGCCTTCAAGAAATCCATAGAAGAAAATATAGAAGAAGAAGAGATTGAAGAACTTAACGAAGAAAGCATAGAAAATGTAAATGATGAAAAGGAACTACCTGATCATCCTATGGAGCCATGTGAAAACATTGATTCAGATATTGTACCTAAGACCAAGAAAAGACCAGCTTGGCTTGAATCTACCTTACAAGATGCAAAAAGACTCAAGGTTCCATAAGGAACATTCAGAAAGAGTAAAAGACCTAAAAGATTCTCAAGTTATGCAACATACATGACGAAGCTTCTAGATTAAGAACCTACCACATTTGAAGAAGCAGTTCAAAAATGACAATGGAAAGAAGCTATGATAGAAGAGCATCAATCCATTATGAAAAATGAGGTATGGGAAATTGTACCTAGACCTAAAGAAAAATTGGTGGTAACTGCAAAATGGGTATACAAGATCAAACATGCAACAGACAGAAGCGTGTATAAATACAAGGCAAGATTCATAGCTAGAGGGTTCTCCTAGAAGGAGGGAGAATATTATGATGAAACGTTTGCTCCGGTGGCTAGATGTACTTCCATCAGAGCTATCATATCTCTTGCCACTTCCATGGAATGGAACTTACATCAGATGGATGTAAAGACAACTTTCCCCAATGGATCTATTGAAGAATAAGTATATATTGAACAACCTCAAGGGTTTGAGGTACATTCCAAAGACACTCATGTTTGCATATTGAATAAAACTCTATATGGACTCAAGCAAGCTCCAAGGGCTTGGTATGCCAGAATGGACAACTATCTTACGAGACTTGGTTTCTCCAAGAGTCATGCAGATCCAAACCTTTATTACAAAGTCGTGAATAATGCACCTGTGATTCTACTATTATATGTTGACGATCTATTCATAATAGGTGAAGAGTCTCTCATTATCCAGTGCAATAAGTAATTAGCTTCTGAATTTGATATGAAATATCTAGGTCTCATGCATTACTACTTGGGACTAGAAGTATGGCAGAAGCATGGTGAAGTATTCCTTGGACAAGGAAAGTATGCAATAAAGATCCTTCAGAAATTTGGAATGATGAATTGTAATTCCATGGAAACTCCTATGAATGCAGATATAAGAAAAGTGAAAGTTCTAGATTCTAATCTAGTAGATCCATCTATATATAAACAACTAATTGGGTCATTAATGTATTTGGTAAATACTCAACCAGACATTTGCTTTGCTGTGAACACACTAAGCCAGTTCCAGGTGGAACCAAGACATGAGCATTGGATAGCTGCAAAGCATGTATTAAGATACATTCATGGAACAATAAACTATGGTTTGAGATATACCACATCCAACAATATATAGCTTCATGGATTCACTGGCTCAGATTGGGTAGGAAGTGTAGAAGACAGAAAGAGCACTTCAGGTATGTGTTTCAACTTGGGCTCCACTATGATATCTTGGGGCAGAAGGAAACAAAAGTCTGTCCCACTCATCACAACAGAAGCAGAGTATATCGCCTCATGTGAAGCATGCACTGAAGCAATATGGTTAAGGAAGTTAATCTCCAACTTATTTGATCAGATTCCAAAATCAACCATAATACATTGTGATATTCAGAGTTGTATAATATTATCAGAACATCCCATGTTTCATGAAAGGTAGAAACACATTCAGATCAAATACTACTTTATTCGAGATAAAGTCCAGGAAGGAGAGGTAAAGCTCGAGTATATCCCCACTGACGAGCAGACAACAAACATTCTAACAAAACCTCTATCCAAAATAAAGTTTGCATATTTCTGAGAGAAGACGGGGATTGTGGAAATAACTCCCTTAGCTGAAAGGGAAGACTCTCGAGGTTAGGAGGGAGTACTTAAAAATATTATTGAAACATTTATCTTTGTGATTGAAAAATAGTCCAGATTGGATAGATTCTTTCATGTTCGGAAAGTGGATTGAGATTTTTGACGGATAGCGATTTCCCATTCTGGTTACCATAGGAAATGGTCCAGATTTCTGATGTATCATAGATAGCGACTTACCATTGTGGTTAACATGGGGAGTGGTCTAGGGCAGTCTCTCTTCTTGAGGGTTACTCAAGAAGACTGACCCGCCTCGTCGGAAAACGATTTCTCGTTGTGGTTAACATGAGGAATGGTTCATTTTGGAGGTTGATACAGGACAATCTTTTC
Source organism: Picea engelmannii (assembly GCA_009831015.1). Lineage (NCBI taxonomy): Eukaryota > Viridiplantae > Streptophyta > Pinopsida > Pinales > Pinaceae > Picea > Picea engelmannii. Next base: position 97,547 of record ML797230.1, on the reverse strand, counting down.
CTCTTTTGGTTAATAGAGGAACTGGTCTAGACAATCATTCCTTAGGGTTTATACATTCTCTCCAGGGTGCACTTTGATTAGTGTAGGAGGAATGGCCTAGGGCAAGGAATGGTCCAGGCTCAACAATTAGGGACAGGCATTCCTTAGGGTTTATACATTCTCTCCAGGGTGCACTTTGATTAGTGTAGGAAGAATGGCCCAGGGTGGGGAATGGTCCAGGTTCAGAAGACAGGATAGTTATTCTTCCTTTCTTGAGAAGAATAGTCCAGATATCTCATTGTTCTACTCTGAAGGCATATATTCTTTCATATCTCATAGACGTGAGTGAAATATTGGCCCAGATGATTCATTCTATTTTAACAATATTTTTATATGTAGGTTGGCATCAGATGATTGTTATGGAGACTACCCATCTCCAGACAATAGAGATATACCACTATGGTGGATTTGTTCCATTGTTTGTGACTATGTGTCAAGGTTTGAGTAGTTGCGTACAACCATGGATAAACACAGGTGTGTTCTATCAATTGATATTGTACCAGTTGTCATAAGATATTATCCAGCTGGATAATAATGACGGTGCTCATGATACTACCAGTTGAATGGTCTGTTTGTGCTCAAGACCATACCTCCCTAGCTAGGAGGGAGTGTTAATATTATGGTAGCTTCGGGAGGTATGAACCTCTATTGTGACCTATGACGATATTAGAATATTCTGGAAGGAAGCAAAGAAGTAAAAGAAACCCTAGACGAGATTTCGACTACAGAAATATAATTAATATGAATTAATTAGTACCCAGAATGAGAATTTGGCCCCAGTAAGTCTACCAGAACCACTATAAATACATGGCACCAGTTCTCATTATACAGATTCTTAGAATTGCAAAGAGCTAGTTGTGTGCACTACAGTTGGCAGTTTTGTTCTGGGGAAGAGTGTTGCGCCAGTTTCTTGGTGGGACTATTTGATCAACTTTGGTTACTTTTCTTGCCTGGTGCATTAGCCTTGCTTGGCTATTGATTGCTACCAGTATTCTTCTCTGTTAAGTTCAAGGTGCTTGGAGGGTGGCTTCGACCTATGGTTGGGTGAAAAAAGTATTGTCAATGGTAAAAAAAGCATAATCTTTCATATTCTAATAGTCATAACATCATGAGTTTCGATTCCATACCCTTTTGAGGAATCACGACCAATAAAATTTACGCTTTAAACTAAAATTGATTAGTCACAATTTTATTTTTAGTGTGCTCAAACTAGTCTAGGATTTAGTGCCTTGGAATAGGATTTTGTGAGTAAACTTCTCCAAGGCAATTAAATCAAGATATGTGTGTGAGACAAGGAGTTGAGAAGTCCATTTTATAATTGGTAAGATTAGGAGGCTCCACTCACACCGAAGTTCATCACGAGGTCGCACGAGGTTAGTTGAAGGGATAACCCCTGGATACTCACCTAGAGTCAGAGATATTTCTGTGGATTTATTCATATTTGGGGATCTTTCTAGTACCCATACCTCTATGAGAGGCAGTGATTTCAAGGTTTTGGGCTTTGCTAACCTGCCCATACGATGATCTAGACTTATGACTGCTCGCATGTGCATTGATTATAAAGTGGTTTATTAGTTTCTTGACTTAGGTATCTCATAGGTTACTTGCAGGGGTTATTCTGCTTGTATACTGGGTTAGATAGAGGTCGGACAACACACAACCTTTATGGAGGATTACCTCTCTGGGGGGCTCTGACCGACTGGTTGTTAAGCCCACGAAGGCCTCTATAACTGATTTTGTTACCTCAAAAATTTAGCAGGGAGTCTCAGGTTCCTCTTAGATGAGACATACCTTCTTTAGCGAGGGAAGCCACTCAGCGACTTTATCCCATTTGCATGCATATTGGTTGTTTGAATTTTTGGTATACTCTTTGACTACTAGTTGGCCTTGTTATCTCTCCAAAAAACTCTCCCAGGCTGTAAGTCAGAGATGCCTGGTAACTAACTCTTTTTGAAGCAATTTTCTAAATAATTGAAATGGGTTGTGGATCAAGGTGAATAACTAGAGGCTGGACTGTGTTTTTAGGACTGTCTATGAATACACAATCTCCCAAGGCCTTCTAGCAATGCAGTCAGACAGAGTTTGATCAAAAGGTAAAGAGGATAGCTATTGAACCAGACTACACTTCATACCAACAAGCATAATGGGCTTAATAAGTAAGAAATATCTTATGATTATCAACTTAATCAATCAACATATGAGATGAAAGTCATATACAGATTAAATAAGCATCAACAAAGAACCTCACTCATAAGATATCAAAGACAAGAAGAGAGATCTGACAGCACAACTGAAGGAAGCTTGAAATCTTTAGTATAATAAGAATAAGTCTTGTGTTACAGTATCAACATAATAGCATCCAAAATCGAACCCCTATTTGATATCAAAATAGGCATTTTATAGTCTTTACAAACAGTTGAACAGATCCTAAAAACATGGATCTGACATTAAATGAAAACAGTTCTATTCTATCTAAACAACTTTAAAATTAAAATCTTCAACAACTAAATTAAGTGATCAAATCTGTCTTCAGTCTTCAAAAAGTCGCCAATTTCCTCCTTCATCTTCAGCATCTGCAGTGTGGTGGAATAAAATGACACCTATGTATGACTGTTGAATTTTCCAGTATTCATGGCCGAGTTTTTAGGAAATGATTCTTTGATGTGTAACAAAATCCCTCGAATCTCTAATGTTGAACTTCTAGCATTCGATCTTCTACTTCCCTGATACATTGGCATACCGTTGAAACCCGTTTGAAATGAACTGTTGCGTTGTCGGCCTCCAAAATTGCTCACCCATCTTTCAACAGCGCAACCGTTGGAACTTTTCACGGGTTAGCTGTTGAAAGCTATCGCTTTCCGCAGCTAACGGATAACGAAATAGTAGCCTGGCGCTGTTGAAAGTCCCGATA
>ML797230.1:51040-80025 GCA_009831015.1 Picea engelmannii | reverse complement strand
CAGGAAACTCTCCTAGGCTGTAAGTCGGAGATGCCTAGTAACTAACTCTTTTTGAAGCAATTTTCTAAATAATTGAAATGGGTTGTGGATCAAGGTGAATAACTAGAGGCTGGACTGTGTTTTTAGGACTGTCTATGAATACACAATTTCCCAAGGCCTTCTAGCAATGCAGTCAGACAGGGTTTGATCAAAAGGTAAAGAGGATAGCTATTGAACCAGACTACACTTCATACCAACAAGCATAATGGGCTTAATAACTAAGAAATATCTTATGATTATCAACTTAATCAATCAACATATGAGATGACAGTCATATACAGATTAAATAAGCATCAACAAAGAACCTCACTCGTAAGATATCAAAGACAAGAAGAGAGATTTGACAGCACAACTGAAGGAAGCTTGAAATCTTTAGTATAATAAGAATAAGTCTTGTGTTACAGTATCAGCATAATAGCATCCAAAATAGAACCCCTGTTTGATATCAAAACAGGCATTTAATAGCCTTTACAAACAGTTGAACAGATCCTAAAAACATGGATCTGTCATTAAATGAAAACAATTCTATTCTATTTAAACAACTTTAAAATTAAAATCTTCAACAGCTAAATTAAGTGATCAAATCTGTCTTCAGTCTTCAAAAAGTCACCAATTTCCTCCTTCAGCTTCATCATCTGCAGTGTGGTGGAATAAAATGACACCTATGTATGACTGTTGAATTTTCCAGTATTCGTGGCCGAGTTTTTAGGAAATGATTCTTTGATGTGTAACAAAAATCCCTCGAATCTCTGATGTTGAACTTCTAGCATTCGATCTTCTACTTCCCTGATACACTGGCATACCATTGAAACCCGTTTGAAATGAACTGTTGCGTTGTCGGCCTCCAAAATTGCTTGCCCGGCTTTCAACAGCGCAACCATTGGAAATTTTCACGGGTTAGCTGTTGAAAGCTATCGCTTTCCGTAGCTAACGGATAACGAAATAGTATCCTGGCACTGTTGAAAGTCCCGATAGTGCACAAAAAGAACCTTCTCTTTGAAAATTGATTTCGAACAAAAATCAATGAGCATCTGACGTCTCACCCTGCATGTTGACGGCTACCTGAGCTAGAACCTCCAAGTCTGAATGAGGCTTTTGTTTTAACGTTTGTTTTAACCCCCTGATCTGCTTCTTAAGGCATTTGACAAGCAATATTAAGTTTCTGCAGTTTTTTGTGATCTTTTCCTTCCTCTTTTTCTCCTTAACGCTCTCCTTGGCCAGTCTTTCAAATGCTGCATTTGTCTTTGCAAAGTTATCAGATAACTTCTGATATCTATCCTTTATGACTCACTCCAAGACCTCCTGTTGGGCGATTACCTCCTTGAGGTGTTTGATCCTCTGGGCTCTATTTGATCTAGGGTTTTTTGATGATTTTCCCTGCTCTGTTTGATTCAATGTTTCATAGTTCTGAGCACATTTTGCTGATTGCTCAGAGCTCTTGATGGCAGGGCACTGATCTTTCTACTCAGACTCTGAATCTGAGTAAGGTAAATTTAGAATGTTCTTCCCTGTGCTCTGTTGTGTAGGGTGTCCTGAATCCTGCTGTATAGTCTGCTCTGTAGTCTGCTCGAAATTCAATTTCCTCTTCAAATTGTGAGGTTTCAATTTAGATACCCTGTCCTCTGAAGGTCCTGACCAGGCCCTTCTTCTTCTTGAGCTGCTCTGAAGAGAGGATTTCTTTCTTGCACCTGCCATCTGTTGAATTGCAGTCTGATTCTGAGTTTCAAAACCTTCCCAGAACAGGAAGTGTTCCCAGCTCCTCTCCTGTTGCTTCAATTCTTGTAGGATAATTAGTTTTATGAGGCCAATGTGGCATAGAGTAGTTTTCACGCTCGAAGGTTGAGCTCTGATCCTCTTGCATATTTTAGTCAAACTGTGATACAAGAAATAAGGAAAATTGATGGGGGTCTTACCTGTGAAGTGATCCAGTAACTTGAAGTGATATATCATCAATTTGTCATATCTCCCTTCTGATGTAATGTATAGTTGAATGGATTTGAATAAATCTTGCCACTCTTCATCCAAATATGCAACAAGCATACCCTTTCTCCACGCTTTGTGCTTGTACCCATCTTTTAAATAGAACCTGAAATCCAGACTCTTAGGGGCGGTGGTTTTAAACCATCTTTGACCAGTTCTCGGCAATCCTGTAGTTGCTGCAATGACCTCCTCATCTACTTTGATTTCCACAGATCCAACACGAGCTCTATTGCCATCAAATGTCACGGCAAAGGCTTCAGCCATGGCTTGGTGACACCCAATTTGTAATCTTTCTGCAAATTCCATACATCCCGCATTTGAAAAGTGCCTCTAGACATCGGGATGCGATTGCAAAAACGATAAGCTATCCAATTCTCATTTGAGTAAAACTCCACTGCGTTTTCTCACCATTCTGCAGCTCCAACACTCGACCACTGTAAACCCTGTAACTTCCTTAGTCAAACTGAGGTTCCGCGCTGTTGAAAGCAGTCTCGGCTTCGAATCTTTGTCGGATCAAATGAAAACCTCAACTGTATTTCGCAAACAACTTGTGATATGCCAACTCTACCTGATTTGATGGCGTCGGACTGACGGTACCTCCTCTGTACCCGCGTTGCCAAACACAAACTTGCCATTTTGGGTGTGATGAGAGTTGGGCGTGGGTTCTGGAAGGATTTCGAATTACCATCATATCCTAGCACACATGCTTGAATTTCCATGATCGCCCACTCCCACCAGCGCATGTCTTGGATTTGCTCTGACGTGGGGGTGATCACCTCATCATTTCTTTCATACGTGGATAATGAGCATGTGATTCCTGCTTCATGCAGCAATGGTGCATGGAGAGCACCTTTGCCACCACGCTCACTTGCTACTTTCACCAGCACGCGACTCCTTTGAAAACCCCTGTTTACTGCGGAAAGTGAATACTTTCCACAGCGCACCTTTTTATAGAAAACTTACCTTAACTGCGGAATGTGAATACTTCCAACAGCGTGCCATATCACTTGAAAATTTTCCTCATCTGCGGAAAGTAGGTGTTTTCCATAGTGCGCCATGTGTGAACTGACTGTCAGACCCTTTACGCTTTGTCACTTTCGACAACGCATTAACTGATGAAACGATGTCCTTAGCTGTTGAAAGTGGGCGCTTTCCACAGCGCACAATGAATCTTTCGGACGTTGGTTAGCTGCTGAAAGTGAGTCATTGCCAATTTACAAAAAGAAGACTTTATGGCCTCATTTATTCCTAGGACAAAAGAAGAAACCTAAGCTTGAATCCAAGGAAACTCGAAAATAATTTGAAGTGACAAACTAACACCTAAAGGAAAACAAAAAAATGGACAAGTTTATTCGAGGAGTTAACAGGCCTTAGGATATATTTTTATTTTGTAGAGTCATAAGACATCGTGGAGTCAGACCAGCTTCCTCGCTAGTCCCATCGGTTGTTACAGTTACCACTGGATTTCGGTTTCTTGCCTTCTAAAAGCCGTAGAGTTTTAAGAAGTGGTACACACACTTGCACCTTTCAGACTTGTGGTTCCATAAGAATGAGTACTGAGTCTAGTCTTTAGAACACTAGGATTTCTTCACCTTCCATACACACTATAGTTAATGGCACCCCTTCAACTCCTGTAGTCACTACAGTTGCAGTATCATAGGCTTACACCAGTACTATGGCTCGACCTGTAGTTAATGATTCATCTCTTGCCTCTAACCCTTTTGGGGGTTATGGTCACTCATCAGGTTACAATGTTCAGTCCATCCCTATGGATTCTATTCCATTTTCTTATGGTATTCCTAACTTCACTTCACAGTTTTCAACTTCCATTCCAGCTACTGGCCCTAACGCTAGCCTTGGACTTGGGGGCACTACACCTCCTTACACTCCTTTTCCATTTGGTGGTTCTCATAAACCCTAAACGAATCCTAATATAGGAATTTCTCCTTTTCTAAACCCTGGTTCTAATTATTCTACGACTGGATGGAACAACCCAACTGGCGGACATGTTCTGACCTATATCTCTACCTCCTCGGTTTCAATTCTGACCAATACTTTTGGCATGAAGAATCCACTTCAATCCTCTGAGTTCCCACCTAGAGGAGGTCAGTCTTACACTTTGGGAAACCCCCAAACTGGATCCAATCCAGTTGGGGGCAGTTTTCATAACCCCCGACCTGGATCTAATCCACCTGGGAGAAATTTTCACAATCCTTATCAAAACATTCTTGCTAGAATGTTGCCCAACCCACCTTATACGAATCATCCTAGAGGAGGGCCTTATAATTCCGGAAAGGGATTTGGTTCTTACCAAAATCTTGGGTGGAATGCAATTCCCAACACACAATATTTCATTGTAGGGTGGGGCCATATGTCGCAACCCCGTCTTCTTTTTCTGGCCATGCTAAATCTATCAGATTTGTCCAAGTTAATGAATGACCCAGTGATTCATGATCCCACATGGCCCCTGTCCCCACCAAACTTCCTTCGAACATTCCAAAGTTTGAGGGTAAGAATGGAGAGAAACCTACTGAACACGTTACTACCTTTCACCTTTGGTGCTCATCGAATTCACTGAACCATGATTCTATTAGATTATGATTGTTTCAATGCACTCTCATTAGAGTTGTTTCATAATGGTACATTGATCTATATAGGGTGACATATGGGTCATTTAATCAGTTGGTGGTAGCCTTTCTCAACCAATTTCAATTGCCCATTCGTTATGATGCTGGCCTCGAACTCTTGTCGACTTTATGCTAGGACACTGCCACTCACATCTCAGATCATATCCAGGAATGGCATAGATGGAGGCGGTTGATTAAGAATCTTATACCCTTGGACTTTATCCTAGAATGGTTCCTAAAGTCCTTTCACCCTCCTATCTCAAAGGATGTTGCTACTTCCAGGGTCTCCAACAAAGAAGAAGCTATGTTTAGAGCCCAACAGTTAGATTTAATATATGCTCAGTTTGGGATGTTATATCACCTTATTCTAGAAGCATTGCTGTCAAATTATGATGCTAGGAAAAAACCTGTACCTCATGTCGATGGAATTGTAGGGTCCACCAATCTAAATCCCACAGACTCAACAACGAAGTCTATCGGAGGATCAACTTCATCACGATCCTCCAAACCCACCCAGTCGGCGGATGTAAATTCTGTGCAATCGTCGAAAAACCCAAATGGTGACCAACAACTAGATGGGAATAAAAGGAAAGGTTGAAACAATCGTAAGGGTGGGAAAAATAACAATAAACCCAAGGACAAGGATAATAATGGGAATCAGAATGATAATGATGGAGAGGGAAAGAAAGAGAAACGTAAGGTGAAGTTTCCTTATAAACTTTGTACCCCTGACCACCTTATACATTTATGCCCCAAACTCACGGAGGCTTCGAGGATTTTAAATATCCACCACCCATTGTGCTAACGAATCCATTCCCACACAACCAACACTTAGCCTCGAGCTCTTTGAACGTCGGAAATTTGCCCGATGGAAGTCAAAACCCACCATTGCAATATGGCAACCGTGTTTGTATCAACATGGTCGACGCAAAAATTGATATAGCCACACGCTCTCGAGATTATAGCTCTTAAAAAGATAGTACCAGCCTAGAATCTCCTCCTCCCCCTCTAGAGATGAACTTATAGATTGAGAAACCAGAGCCACCACCTCGTATTCTGAAAGGAGTACTTAAGTGCTCTACCCACAATCCTAATGCTAGAGCCACCCATAACTACTCTATTGTTGAAGATATGGAACAAACCCCTTGCATGATGTCGGCTTTGGAGGTACTCCAAACGTGTCCATCGCAAAGGAATGCCTCACTACCTTAGAAGTTCCAAGTCGTCGAACATGTTGACTGCATTTGACGGTCATTCCTTCTTCCCTCATGGTATTCTCCCTGCCTTTCCAATCTAGTTAGGTGGGAAGACGGTAGAGGTGGAGGTAGAGGTAGTTGATGCACCTCTCAATTATAACTTGTTACTGGGTCACAATTGGACCTATTCTATGGTCGCTGCCGTATCTTCTATATTCTATATAATTTATTTTCCTCATCAAGGGGAGATCGTGACTATCAACTAGTTATCCTTTGTGTACTCTAGTCCTAATGCATCTGTTGGACCGTCATCGACAATTCTCAGTCGGCAACTAAGAATATCAGTGCCAAAATGTATTCTTCCCTTATGGGTACTTTTGACTTCTCGGCACTGATTCACCATGTTTACACCATGTCTAGTAGGACTGCTTCTGTAGGGAGGTCGATTCCTTTTCGCACTTCCTATTTTAGTGATCCATGGACCCTACCTTCTCCGACTTCATCATGTGAAGGAAATTTGCATGATGGCATGGCTATGCCACTATTGGTAGCAGAGACTATGTATCAAGTTGTTCTTGACTCTTCCACCGATCTTATCCTGTTACCTCATAGACGAATGATGAGGATCATGTTCTTAGGACTGTATGGTCCACCTTGTTATTTTTTTCACATGATTTCTTATATGATACTTCATCTTCAGACAAAGACATCATTGAAGCCATGAATGGCTCCAAGAGACCCTGGGATGATATGCATCATCAATCATATTTTCTCCCAAGTCTTGAAAGAATTGAGCAAGATGAATTTCGGTCTACCTTGAGTGAGATAGTCGATCACACTGTAGTTCCACTTGATATGCACGACATTTATGTCGAAGGAAATTTTGTGAGTATTTCTCCTACCGTCTCGATCGATATCTCTCATACCCCTAGCAAGATTGAGAACATAAATATAGTTGTGGATTGTTCTCTAGAAGAAATTATGATCTACACCAATCTCTTCAAAGAATTTCGAGATGTATTTGCTTGGTTATACGAAGAGATGCCAGCGATCGACCCTCGGATTGTCGAACATGATATTAGAACTTACTTGGATGATAAACCTATTCAATAACATATTAGAGCTATGAATCCTAGGAATTCCCCTGCTATTAAGGCAGAGGTGAAGAAGTTGCTTAACGTTGGCTTCATCTACGCAGTTCCCTTGACCAAATGGGTATCCAACCCCGTTCCTGTGAATAAAAATCAAGGAACCATCCATGTGTGTATGTACTTCCGTGACCTAAACAAGGCTTGTCCTAAAGATATCTTGCCCACGCCTTTCATTGATTATATTATCGATGAGTTTGTAGGAAGCAAGATATTTTATTTTATGGATGGATTTTCAGGCTATAACCAAATCCAGATCAAACTTGAGGACCAACACAAGACAACAATTATATGTCCTTGGGGTACTTTTGCATACCGAAAAATTCCTTTCGGCCTTAAAAACGCCGTATAAACCTTCCAACATGCCATGACTTTCACCTTTCACGATCTTAAGCACATAGTCGAAGCCTACCTAGATGATCTTGCTGCTCACTCTTGCAAGAGAGTGGATCATGTTATACACCTTCGACTAGTTTTGGAAATATTTCGTTACTATAGAATCCGGTTAAACCCTCATAAACGCATCTTTTGCATTAAGTCTGGTCATCTCTTAGGATTTTTATTTTCTGAGATCGAGATCATGGTAGATCCTCTTAAGGTTGAGGAAATACTTCAGTTGCCTCCGCCACACACAATTAGACAGCTTCAAGGTTTACAAGGGAAAGCTAACTTTCTACGTCATTTCATAGTGAATTATGCCAATATCACTAAGTGTTTCATGCACCTCTTGAAGAAAGACACCCCCTTTATCTAGGATGAGTGAGCCCAGGAGTCTTTTGACACTTTGAAGAAAGCCTTGGTATCAACCCCTCTGCTGAAATCTCCTGATTACAGTAGAGATTACCTGTTGTATATTTCTGCGTCTGTAGAGATGATTGGTATAATTCTAGTTCAGGAGGATGATGAGCTCCATGAGCACGTCATCTACTATCTCAGTCAAAATTTAGTTGGTCCTAAGATTAATTACTCTCATGTTGAAAATCTATCTTTGGTTGTCGTTCACATAGTCTAATGCTTACGTCACTATATATTACTTTGCAAGACTACGGTGGTTGCCGATGTCAATTTGTTTCAATACGTCCTTACTAGACGTATCATTGGAGGGAAATATAATAAATGGATTTTCATCTTACAAGAATTTGATCTCGACTTCGCTTCGGCCAAGTCCAAGAAATTGATAGTTTTTGTAGAGTTAATATTCGATTTTCCATGATTAGACAAGGATGTTATCCATGTTGATTCGTTTGTGAATGAACAAATTTTCCTTGTATCATCGTCCGACCCTTGGTATGGAGACATTGTTTTATATCTTCAAACCTTGAAGTTCACTCAGCATCTCTCGTGAGATGATCGACGACGTGTTAGATACCAAGCCAAAAAGTTTACCATTGTCAGTGACACTTTATATCACCGAGGAGTAGATAATATCTTTCATCATTGATTAACTCATGAGGAAGCCAAGTTAGTTGTAAATGATTGCCACAAAGGGGCTTGTGGTGGTCACTTATCCGAGCTTGCGACAACCCAAAAAATCTTGCGAGCCGGTTATTTCTGGCCTACTATCTTTAAATATTGTTTCAAAGTGGTTAGGAAGTGTCACCCCTACCAGGAGATCACTCAAAAAATGTGCTCGCATCCATCCCCCCTTCACCCAGTCATTATCGTCGGTCCCTTTACCAAGTGGGGGGTAGATCTTGTTGATTGCAACCAAACTTCGACTGGGGGCAAAAACACATTATCGTGGTCATCGACTACTTTACTAAGTGGGTCGAGAACATGCCTGCCATAAAATATAATGGGAAGAGTGCAACCTTCTTCATGTTCAAACAAATTATCGCCTGGTTCGGTATCTCGAGTGATATTGTCACTGATCATGGTAGTCACTTTTAGAATGAGATGATGGTAGAACTAGCATCTAAGATGGGGTTTTGACATGGTCATTCATCCCCTTACTACCCCCAACAAAATGGGCAGGTAGAGGCCATCAACAAGTCTCTCAAGACCATTTTGCAAAAAACTGTTAGGAGGAGTAATTCCAATTGGCACATCATGCTATATCCCGTGCTTTGGGCATACCGAACCTCGGTTAAGACTGCCACCAGTTTTTCCCCTTTTCAGTTAGTTCACGATGCAGAGTCATCATTCCTGTTGAATGCCAAATCCCTTCTCTCAAGTTGGCAGTCAAGCTTTTGTATGCTGAGGGTGACTTGGTCCTCTTGTATGATCAAGCCAAAGAACCGCTAGGGGAAGGAAAGTTTAAACCCATGTGGCACGGTCCTTACATCGTGCGATGTGTCCTAAAAAAAGGATCCTACGAATTAGAATATTATGAAGGAAATATGTTGGTCGGGCCCAGAAATGGGATCTACTTGAAAAGGTACTACGCTTGAGCCCTAGAATTGGGTGGAACTCTTTGTATACTAATGTAAATTTAGCGTATATACATATATTTTCTCCTTTTATTTTGTCTTTAGCTTGCTTATCAAGTTTTCCCTTTGTTGGTCTACCAGTCTTCAGTCTACCTAGGATTCACAGATGGAGTCTTCTGTCTACCTAGGATTTGCAAACAGAGTCTTTGGTCTACCTAGGATTCACAGACGGAGTCTTCAATCTACCTAGGATTCGCATACGGAGTCTTCGGTCTACCTAGGATTCGCAGATAGAGTCTTTGGTCTACCTTGGATTCGCAGATGGATTCTTTGGTCTACCTAGGATTCAGAGACAAATTCTTCGGTCTACCTAGGATTCATAGATAGAGTCTTTGGTCTACCTAGGATTCAGAGATAGAGTCTTCGGTCTACCTAGGATTCGTAGATGGAGTCTTCGGTCTACTTAGGATTCACAGACAGAGTCTTCAGTCTACCTAGGATTCGCAGATGGAGTCTTTGGTCTACCTAGGATTTGCAGACAGAGCCAGTTGTCATACATAGAACTTGGATTCCGTCGCTTGGGTGGTTTACTCACCCGAGGGTCTGCCGGTATCTTCAGGTGGTGCATGCCTATGGACATCCATGAATAATGTGGCCAAATATAGCGTCATCATAGAACTTTTGTGCGATGCTATCTCGCATGGAATTCACTCTTTAGAAGTTTGCCTAGATTCCCAATTAGTACTATGTTAGTTGAACAGTCATCACACGTGTGGGATCCTACTTTTCTCCATCAATTCCTACAGGTACATATTTTAGAATGACAATTTGATTTTATTACATATTATCACATTCCTAGGAGTTCTAATCATGTATATGATTCCTATGCTAATTACGTTTTAGATTGGCATTTGTCACATTAATAAAGCAAAGAAAACCATTAAATCAATGTACACATTGTAAGATATAAGTAAAGTCGAAGATCCCTTTTTTATATATTTCAAAATATGGTGTTTATATTACAAAATTAGGGCTAAAACCATTGATACACATATACAGATGGTATACATATCCCATGATATCTATGCCTGTGGCACCATATTTGTGTCATGGTATCAAACCACGACATTTGTGAGATGTCGGAAGAGTCATACTTGTTCTCTAGGTACACTAACCACCTGTCGTTGAATGGCTTCAGGTAGATCCTCTACCTGAACCATGGGAATCCTATGTGTCAAACGAGACAAGTTACCATGTGAATTCTATAGGACTCTATCTACTTCTCCTCTCGCCACCTCATCTCCCCGGTTCCATGTCTGCGATTACACAAGTATCTAGTTAATATTTAAACACCATTCAAAAAAATATTTTTGTTCCCTAAATACAAAAATACAAAAAAAAATGAAATATGTAAAAACCTATTACCTATGTCACCGTAGGCAGCTCCTAGTGGAAGTGGCATATCAGGATATCCTCTGAAATCGATCCCCACATAGGGATAGTTGTCCAGAGTAATGATTTGTCACCGCCACCAGAAGAAAAAATCATCATTGTAGGGCGTTGATACCCTACCTCCCCCCCTGCCGTCTCATGACCTCGATCCACCGCGCCATGGTTGGATCGCATGGTTCTCTAGGAAGGATCTCCACTCTACATCCCAGACCTAGAACCCTCTTGAAAAAGAAACTGCAAAGAATAGAGGCAAAACCAAAGTTTCTCTTACTCCCCTGTTTGCACTCTGTCAATTGACCCTTCATATTGGTCAGCAGTCATAGATAGTGGGCCTAACACACTCTACTGTGTAAAACATAAGCAATCTCAAGGCTTGATGCAATGAGGCTGAACCTATGATCTTGGTAAGCATGAGCACTATGATCTTCAACGGAGATTACTTATTCCCTGGATGGGGACTTGGCTTTCCACCTTGGGAGTCCCTTCTACACAGTGGGCATCGATATACTCCTTGATCTTCATCCCACTCTTGCTCTGTGTGACTTTAGGTTCACAACCTCTCCTCAGCGTGATAGACTTGTCAAGAAGTAGATGTCCTCTACTTCGATCCTTAGTGGTTATCTATCGAGGATAAATCTCTCACTATCAGGGTCCCAGTAACCCACCAACATCTCCAACAACCTCACTTAGGGCCTCATTCCTTTGAGAGCCCAAAATTTGTATAAACCACATCTTTTTAGAGCCTCTTGAGCCACCAAATCTTGTTCAACAGCTGCATCCACCTCCTCATGCTCTCGCTCTCTCCATTCCAGGACCATCATGCCAAAAACAAATCAATTTTTTGGGTTAGAACCCCTCTTTTGGCCATTTGTGTACCTATACATGGACTTCTTTGCACATAGTTACATGTAGGGATTGATACATGCTCCCCGTGGTTCACACAGGGGAATATACCTCATCGTACACGTGACCTTAACAAAGGAGACCCACATACACCAAAAATCCTAATTTACGCCCTTAAAAACTAAAAAATGGAAACCTATTTCAAAAATGCAATCCACTGAATTTGAATAGGATGAGATGAAGAGTTACCTGATCCAGACGGTTCGTGATTTCGTTGCCCGATGCTCCTACAATCATCGTTTGAATCTTGGAGGTATTTTGGTCCAAATTGCACTATTTGGGTAAAAATCAAAATGATACAATAATTTTCGATTTTATTACTATTTATAAGCTATTTTTACCAACTTTATATAGTTTCATGCTATTTTTTAACCTAATGGACTAAGTCAAGAGTGGTTTTGAGCTGGTTTGTTGTAGTTTTGACTCAGTTTTCTTGCAGATTTCAATGTCATGATTGGTCATTCAACACCTCGGGTAGGTATTTTCATAACCTAACATATAGAATAGGTATCCACTCCATCATGTGCATTTTGGCATTATCCTTCGACTACCACCTTTTTATGACTTAGGTACAAACCCATTTGTTGCAACACAAAACCTTATAGTGTCGCTAATAAATGGTAGAGACTTACGCTTAATGCTTAGGAGGATTCCACATGCTACTCTCGGATTTGATGCTTTATGAGCACGTGATTACGAGGCCGTCAAAGGTGGTTTGGACCCAGACTGCTTTTGGGCCCACAATTCATCACTAACTACCACGTAGCTCTTACGCTATACCACAGTTTCGATTGTGAGACCACTCAAGAATTTTATCTTTCAGGCATGTTGGGTCCTCGCAATGGAGAATGTTCATTGATATGGCCTCGGTCCGTGATCTGGGAACCTTTGCTAACTTAGCATTCCCGCTAAATTTTATCTTTCCTGCCAACTCTAGGATCCTTCTAACCACACTCAGAGATGCAACTATTTTTGGTGTTGAACAAGAACACTTCCCGGAGGATAATCTGACATGGAGGCATGAATTGAATACTAAATCTTTGAAGTGAATGACGAATGTTAATTCAGATGGACACGTGGCAGTGATCGGTGGACTATAGGTGAAAACACACTGGAAGAAATCGGGGGTGGAGATGCTGAAAATCTCGAATTCCTGAAGTAAATAATGAATGTTCGATTTGGAAGGACGCATGGTAGAGATATGCAACTTCGGGGAAAAGGAGTTCAAAGGAAAGTGAGAAGGGAATATCTCAAACTCCCAAAGCTCAAACTCTCGAAGTGAATCATGACCATCTGATCTGAAAGGATGCGTGGCACTTGATCTTTAACTTTGAGAAAAATGCTCCGGAGGAAAATGGGGTTGGAGATGTTGAAACTCCCGAAGCCTGGATTCCCAAAGTAAATATTGACTGTCCGATCTGAAGGTAACCGTGGTGCTTGATCTGCAACTTCAGGGCTTCCACCTAGTCTTTAAACCTTGTGCAACTCTGACATTCTGAAAGACCGAGAGATGTTGATCTGAAATTCTCTTGGGATCTCTGCTGTCGAAAATTGAAGTCGACCGTTGCTTGTGTTTTAAGCCCTAAATGGGATTTTTTTTAATGTTGTATTTGGATGCTTCTATGAAAAAAAGGACTTGGTCATCCCGCGACCTTTTTAAAGCTATATGTGATAACATTTGGCTCCATAGGGGATGGCATGCTCCCTGTGAGCTGCCAAGAATAAGAAATTCCAGTGCCTTAGTTGTTGGGTTGTGGAGTCGAGCTAAGATACATTTGTTGAAGGAAATAGGCTGACATGTACACTACTCTACTTGAAAAGAAATCAAACACACATGCTCCTAAAGGATCTTAATTATGTACAAACCTACACTAACTAATTTTTACAAAGTTCCAGGTGAAAGTGAACTTCCACTAGAGCCATTCAAGTAACCTCCTAACTGAAAACTTATTTACTTTGTCACTAATCCACAAAGGATAATGAAACTGTGACAACAAATTGATTACATTCTTCATCTCTCCTCCTAGTTCTGAAGGTAAGATAAAGTTGGGAGGCTTCAATACATGGAAAAAATGCAACTCCATGAATTCCCCTACATGGTCATAAAATAGGTGACAAAAATTACTGGGTTGGTAACAAAAATCCCGCTCTATCTTACAGCTGCTCACATCTGGATGAATGTCTGTGGAAATTACAGGTGAGTGAAAGGATGATGCAAGTTGTTGATCCACTTCTCCTTGGTCTGCTCCAATCACATCTGCTTACTGATGGAAAGAAATCTCCTCGTGTATATCAATGGAGGGCTCTTTTTATTTAACATGCTACCCTTAGTAGAAGATCTCATTTTCATAAGAAGGCTGGACGCTAATTCTCTTTTCTTCAAAAAACAGCTCCACATCTTCATCACTATCTCCATAATGGTCAAATGAAGGAGGAGCCTCGAACGCACTACCAAAAGGTATCTTTTTCCCAACCTGAGAAAAATGCTCTTCATTATTAAACATAGGTTGCATTTTAAGATTTAATATAGGAAGCAATACCTTATCATCATCATATGAGTCAAAAATAGGCTCCTCATATTTAGGCTTTTTAGAGACAGGGCTACAAAGAATATCAACTTCTAGAACAGAGTCAATTTCTGCACTTTCCTTACTGAGACAACAAACACAGCTTTCATCTGATGCAGATGAACATGGAAGAGAAGGAGATGATTCCTCATCCAAGGCATATTCTTCATCCTCACAACCTTTATAAGAATCAACTATATCCTGAACACAGTCTTTATACTCCTCACAATAGCTATGAAAAATTAACTCAGAGTAATAAAAAATTTGAAAATGCATATTAAAAGCTACATGAAACTGTTCCAGGGAGGAGATGCTAGAAGGGGGAAAGGATCAATACCAATCACAAGCATCTCCCTCTAATGAGAACACGAACATCTTCATTAACACATCCTCATGATGTATTCCCCATTGATGCATGAGTTCATGAAACTCAAGCAGATGCTCAACATGGTTTTAATCTCTATGCTCTCCAAATGTGGGCAAAAAATCACCCCACTCATCCATAGTAGGAGCAACATTTGGAAAACCATGAACAATAGAAAAATTAAAAGGAGAAAACCTCTGAGCCAAGATAGCTTCCATATGAAAATATGACTTCTTAAAATTGTGGGGTCGTCACTGGATTCTTTAATCATGGAGTCGCCAGGTGAATGATATGCAGTCTGAATGTGTCTGGTCTTCGTTCACCATCGAAGGTCAGATTTGATCATTTTCATTCTCCTAGGTAAGATATCTTCACTTTCATCCCCATCAACGAAGCCATTAAATTTAGCACTGAGAGTCACCCTCAGACTGCGAGAGGATAAGCCCAGTACCCATCAAAATGTTTGGTGGATGTTTGTTTTATGAGTGGAGGTCAAATGGACAAAACTCAGTACAAGAATTATTTTAATCATAGAAATTGGACAAGCAATGCATAGGGAAGTTAGGTCCTCATTAAATTCAGTTAGTGATTTGAGTTTAAGGGTGAGTAGGAGGAATACTTAGTGAGAGAGGTGGACAAGTCTTCCATGGGCATCTTGCTTTCAAGCAACTTTGTGAAGAAAAAATTAGGCTCAAGAGAACTCTTGAACTCAAGTTTCAGACACTGAAATATGTCACAGCAGCACAATAATCAAACCTACATTATCATGCAACTACAACAACTCGACTGGATCCTCCATGCCCGAGATTTTCAGCATAAGGGGAAATAAGGTAACAAATAAGCTGACTAAAAATGGTCACAACACTACAGTAATCAAACCTACATTATAATAGAACCACAACCCTCAATTGGATCCTCCATTATCGAGTGTTTCAACACAGTTTAAACAAAGAGATGAAATAAAATGACTTCTATTAATGCGATAGTATCAAATTTGATACATAACTAGAGAACTGGGTGAGTGGGGTGAGCAAAAAATCAGCTCATCATGGGCCTATAGGAAAAACTATCCATAGGGGTACCTCATGCTGACAGTTTCGTCTCCATGACCAGACCCTCCATACTTTTTAATTACTGGGTGATTCGAGGTTTCAACCAGCAGTCCTTTCTTTTATTAACTGAACCCTCTTCGGGATTGGGATGAGGCTTAACACCTAGGGGGTTCCATGCACTACTCTTGGATTTGATGCTTTGTCAACATGTGATCATGGGGCCGTCAAAGGAAGTTTGGACCCAGACTAATTTTGGGCCCACAATTCACCACTAACTGACATGTAGCTCTTACGCTATACCATGGTTTCGATTACGGGACCGCTCAAGAATTTTATCTTTCGGGCATGTTGTGTCCTCACAATGGAGTGTGGTCATTGATTTGGCCCCAGTCCCTGATCTGGGCACCTCTGCTAACTTAGCATTCCTGCTAAAGTTTATTTGTCCTGCCAACTCTAGGATCCTTCTAACCACGCTTAGAGATGGTGCTAATTTTGATGCTGAACAAGAACACTTCCTGGAGGATGATTTGATGTGGAGGCCTGGAATAAATCTTGAAGCTCCAAAGTGAACGAAGAACATTGATTCAGATGGAAATGTGACAACGATCGGTGGACTATGGGTGAAAACACACTAGAATAAATCAGGAGTGGAGATGCTGAAAATTGTGAAGCCAGAATTCCCGAAGTAAATGATGATCATCTGATCTGGAAGGACGCATGGAAAAGATATGCAACTTCAGGCAAAAGTAGTTAGGAGGAAAGTGAGAAGGGAATATTCGAAACTCCCAAAGCCTGAACTCCCAAAGTGAATCATGACCATCTGATCTGAAAATATCTGTGGAAATTGATCTTTAACTTTAGGCAAAACGCTCCAGACGAAAATGGGGTTGGAGATGTTGAAAATCCCGAAGCTCGAATTCCTGAAGTAAATATTGACCGTCCAATCCAGAGGTATGCATGGTTCTTGATCTGCTACTTCAGGGCTTCCACCTGATCTTTAAACCTCGCGCAACTCTGACGTTTCGAAATACCGAGAGTCATTGATATGAAATACTCCTGGGATCTTTGTCGTCAAAAATTGAACCCGACTGTTGCTTGTATTTTGAGCCTGAAATGGGCTTCTTTTGAATGTTTCATTTGGACGCTTATGTGCAACAAAGGAATTGGTCGTCTTGCGACCCTTTTACAGCTATATGTGATAACACCTTCATTCATGGGATATTAAAAATTACCCTTAATTTCAGTAGATATTGATAGGGTATTCACTAGTTCATGGGATATTAAAAATTACCCCTAATTTCACTAGATATTGATAAATATCTCTCAAAATCCTTTTGTTGAACTCTCCTCCCAATACATATTTCCAATAAACCAAACCCCTATTTTTACCCCACAATACCTATAAACTCCTTGATACCCCACATCTCCCCCCAATACCTAGAATATATTGACTTTATTTTTCACAATTAAAAAAACCCCTTTATGAATGAACATGATAAGATATTGTTCAATAAGGTGAAGCCCCTGTGCTTCTCATCCAATCCCTTGTTGGTTGGATAAATTTGTTTTGTTAGGCATCCATCAAGAGGTGGAGGTATATGCTTAGAACTAGGAGAGTCTTCTCTCTAGGTGAGCAGTCAACTGACTCTTTGGTGGAATAAGCATATTTTGTAATAATCATGCAAGGACATAATGAACAAATAAGTACACAAGGAAAATGTCCAAATTTTGCAATTATTTGTATTTCACTTGAATGAATTTGGAGACTACTCTGGCAAATCATCACATACCTATGGATTATTTTTTCAAGAAAGAGAGCTATGGATTCTTTGCATGAATGTGGGATGGTTGATGGCATGGATAAAAATTTTAGTCTGAATTCATGAAAACTTTTCTTCCCAACACTAGAGCATTTCTTAGGTGAACTTATTCAAATTTAGTTGTTCAACATGGTTCTTACAACTCAACATGATGTGATCTCAGGTTATCCTTGCATTTGTTGGCTTTGAATATTCCCAGTGATTACTACAAGTGGAAATACTTTGATTACTACAACATATGGGTTTGACTAAATGCGTGTATGTGCCTTTTGTAGATGAGCTTGTGAAATCATAAGAAACACTTGGTTTTTTTGTTTTGAGGAAAAAGACGGTGTGATTCGCTTACCATGACCAACAATTTCTATAGACATTGGCATCACTGAAATTCATCTAGGAAGATTTGTCATTTGTTTATACCTTGCACTTATAGCCAAAAGCATAAGCACTTAGAGCGTATAGAAAATGCCATATTTTATGTGACTTGAGTAGTAATTACAAGATTTAAACTATGACCATAAATGAGAAATTTAGAACTTGTTAACATTTAGTCTGTAATAGCTCTTTTTCACCTTTAATGATTCTTGGAAACACATTACTTATCTTGAAAATACTATAAGATATTTCAAATGTTCATAAAGCAGGGATAAATACAAATAAGCAATGGTTATGTAAAGTTATAAAAAATAAAAATACTAAAGGACTACCTAAGGATTTGGTATGCATTGACCTAACATTGGTTGGTAATAGTTGTATCAAACTCTCACACACACATCAAATAGAARCAAAGAGAAAAAAAACCAACCCCAAAYACTCAWCCAAGTGTGTTGTTGTCTTAAGTAATAGGTAAGTTCAATATAGGTTGTATATRGTTCAATACATCAAATAGAAACAAAGAGTAAACAACCAACCCCAAACACTCAACCAAGGTGGTGTTGTCTTAAGTAATAGGTAAGTTCAATACAAGTTGTATATAGTTCAAGACATCAAATAGAAACAAAGAGAAAACAACCGACCCCAAACATTCAACATTGGTGTTGTTGTTTTAAGTAATTGGTAAGTTCAATATAGGTTGTATATAGTTTTTGAACTAAATCTTGATTTAATATAATCTATTAGGGGAGAGGAGAGGAGAGGAATTATTAAGTATTTTGATGGCTCCATGCAACTTCTAAAGTTATCATTCCTTACCCTATTAACTCTAATACATAACCCCTATATATTCTAACCCTTAAACCCTATAAATCCTAAAGCGATAAGCCTTCACAAATATGAATACTATCAAATATAATACCTATTTTCTCTAACCCATTTAACCCTATAATCTATAAATATTATAACCACTATTACCCATAAATCATTTACCCCTAATATAGACCATACATTCACTTTATATAATTATGATAAAAATATACTAGGTATAACCACTAATATAACCTCCAACTCTTAGATATTATAATGTATAAACCCAAAACCCATATAACATAACCACAGTAACCCCTAACTTATATCATCTATGTCCAAAACCATATAACCACTTTACTCATTTATAATTTCATTCCTAATCCATATAAGATATTAGTACCCTTAACACATAAATCTATAACACTAACCCTTAATCCTTATTACTTCCAATACCTAACCCTCATAACCATAACCACTATCCCTCATAAGCATTTATCCTTAAACCTTTTTAGTCCCAACATCTAACCCTTATAGCCATAACCATTTATGTAACCGCTAACACCTAATCTATGTAAATCCTATTGTGTATAGCCATGTACCACTAACCAACATTGTCGTCTAATATAACCTTAAATACCTATAGAATTTATCCCTTATTATTTTGAATCCATAACCCCTAACACCTATAAATTATCATTTTAATTATCAATTGCTAACACTTATAACCCTTAACATAGAATAAATAAGAAATCTTCACCCATTTGAGATATGACCCTTAACTTCTATCATCCCTTATTCCATAAAACTACAACCCATATGCCCTATAATCCCTCACACCTAACCCATAATATCTAATCCATTTAACTTTTATCACCCCCAACCATGATGGCCCAAATATAATCAATAACCATTATGACCCCTTGTGCCTATAATTCCCAACCCTTATCATCAGTTAGACCCTATGGCCCCTTTGAATTTTAATATATGTAACCCTTAATACTTATCACCCCCAACCTATGTATGCCATAGAACCTATAAATACTAACTCTTGTATTCCTTAATCCCTATAACACCTAACCACTTTAATACATTTACCCCTAACTCATGTAACATATAAAACTTAACCTCTATATTCCATAACTTCTAACGATATAATCACTAACTCTTATAACCACTATCATCCATAACCTATAATGTAACTCCTATAATGTTTAACTCTTTAAAGCCCCAAATTCTAAACCTATTATACCTAACATTTATAAACCCTAATATAACTCATAGCTTCTATAACCTGTAGACCTTAAAAATAACATAACCATTGACCCTATAACCCCTTACTTCCAACACTCATCATCCCTAGTTCTTAACCCATATAACCCCTTTTCTCTTATAACACATCTCTACTAACTCTATATGTTATCAACTATAACCTGTAATACATAAGCCTATAAATCATAAACCCTATAACCATTATAACCCTTAAACCTTATTACCCCTAACACTTATCCCTTCCAAAGAATCACTAATAATTATTATAAACCCTAATCATTCTAACTCACAACCCTTAACACTTATTACCCTAACCTTTAACCCCTTTATCCCATACTGGTATAACCCCTTTCTTATAACCCCTATAAACCCCAACCCTTATAACTCAAAATCCAAATAAACCCAAAACCCTAAAATATTGAACCCTCAAACCTATAACTTCTAACCCTAATCCCTCACCCATAAATCCATTACACCCTTATCACCTAATTGATAACAACTATAACCCATATAAATCCTAACACTTATACTAACTATTATCACCCTTAGATCCCTTAATCATAACCCTTCTAACCCGTAAACCTTTATGCTCTACTATATATATAATCCTTATAACCCATAACACCTCACCTTTATCATTAATTTATCTCGTAACTATTTAACCCTTTACTCCCAAATACCTATAACATTTATATCCTAAAACTCCTAACACATATAACCCATAATAATTATCCCATATAACCCTGAAATACTAGTATTATAACCATTAACCCTTAACAACTATATCCCTAATATATAAATCGCACCTATAACCTCTTTGCCTAAACCATTATAATGATTATCTATTATAAAAAACAACACTTACAACTCCTATCACTCATCTCTTTTTCTAGTTTTGAGTATAACTCTTACCCCTAAAACCCTTGACCCCTATAACAATTATCACCCTTACCTCCATAACCCTTAATGATCACTATATTCAATATTAAGTGTAACAATTATAATCCTTAACACATATAACTACTAACCCCTATAAGCCCCAACATAACCTATATAATTTCTATAATCCACAATCCCATTAACTCTAAATCCTTAGAACATTGAAAGTTTGTAACCTCTAATCACTTTAATCTATATATTCCCTAACCATTGTAACCCATTTCTCTTACCCCTCTCCACTGTAAGCCTTATATTCTCTAAATATTATATATATATAACCCTTATACCCCAAAATATATATAATTGTATTACTAGTAACCCATGTAACATGTATTGCCTTTAACACATATACTCCTTAACAAGTAGAACGTTTATTCAACAACCTACATAACCACTATAACCTTGGTTTGAACTATAAAATCAATTCACCTACCAAAATTAACACTATTTCTAATACATTTAAACCCTTATTTCTAATATAATTTCTAACCCTTATAATTAATAATATAATTCATAACCCAGATAACCCATAAGATTGAAAACCCATATAAATATCAATGCCTAATGCTTAACCCATGACACCTAAATTCCCTAACCCTTATAACACCTAAACATTGCGAACCCTAATCCATATAACCCCTAATACTAGCTTATAATTATTGGAATGTTCACCAATATTGAGAGGGGGGGTGAATCTGTATTCAACACTTTTTACCATTTCTAATCTTAAGCACATCAAGTAAACATTAAACATTAATAATTCCATTCATCATGACATAAAACCATACACAAAACACATTGATTTTTAAACCACAAAAACTTATCTTTTATAAATTTCTCTAGGCACCAACCTACTGTTACAAATATTGTAGGCACCAACCTACTGGAGACACCAATCTCCTTAGTTGAGCACCAATGCGACAAGATGTAGGTAAAAACCTACTAGAGACACCAATCTTCTCAACTAACCACCTACTCAATAAGATGTAGGTACCAACCTATTGGAGACAACAATCTCCTCAATTAAGCACCAACTCGATAATGTTGGAATACTAAGAGGGGGGGGATGAATAAGAATGAACACTTTTACCACTTTTAACCACAATATATAAACTTCAACTTTATCAATGGTATGTAATCAATGTATCATCTATGATTTCATTCAATATATCATGAGCATATAAACATAAGTAACATCACATCACATCAAATACACAATACACTAGAATTTATGTGGAAACCCAAATGAGAGAAAAACCACAAAACACTTTTCTTATATATTAAAGAATACAATCATTGGAAGCACCAACTTACCAATTCTCCAGCTACAAATGGAAGGAGGATACGACCCCCTATTTACAAGCTCCACCCTGAAGGAAGTTACAAATCCCTGAATTATCTGGCTCCAACCAGAAGGATGCCACAAACCCATGATTCTTAGGATCCAACTTGAAGGAATCTCCAACTCCCTGTGTTCTTCGACACCAATCAAAAGGAGGCTACAACCTCCTTTCCTTGCCCCGTCCTACCGCCCTAAAATATAAGTGTAGACCAAAATGTCACTACCACTGATACTTCCATTGATGTGTCAAGCAATCCTATTACTGTCAACCTGTCACTATTAACCTTTCACATCAACCTATGATTGCAATTGTCACATCAACCAACCTGTTATTGTCACTGTTATATGAACCAACTTGTCACTATCACTGTCACTGTCATTGTCACTATCACCGTCACTATCACTATCACTGTCACCATCACTGATATATCATCATCAACTAGAGCCACTCACATGGATACAAAAACCATCACCAAACCGTGTACATCAACCTATATCAACCATGCACATCAACCTGTACCATACCATTTACATCAACTTGTACCAACCATGCATCAACCATGCACCATACCAAGTACATCAACCATGTACCAACCATGCATCAACCATGCACCATACCAAGTACATCAACCATGTACCATACCATGTACATCAACCTATATCATACCATGTATCAACCATGTACCATACCAAGTACATAAACCATGTACCATATCATGTACATCAACCATGTGTCTCAACCTATACCAACATCACCAAGATATGCATCCAAGATATACCTCAAACCATGTGCCTCAAGCATGTGCCAACATCACTCATGATATGTCCCAATCATGTCATACACCATGTACCATAAGATGTCAATAATGAAGTGCCTCAACAAAGTACCAAGGAATGTGCCTCATACATATGCCAGTACAAAGATGTGCCTATAGCAATGAACCATAACATCCATGTACCAAGTACCAGATGTTGGAAATATTTCTATTTTCGACTCACTAATTCAGTGGTAGTTAACTGGAGCTAGTTCTATTTCAGAGTTTCTATTTTATACCATCACTATTATGCATGCATTCCTAAGAAAATATTACTTCTTGTTCGCTTTTCTTAATTATGGAATGTTCTTTCCTATATGAGTGTTCATCACTCATTCATTGCATTATTATTTATTAGATCATTGGAGTAGTGTGAATATATTTTATCAGTATTCCATATTGAATCTCTCGTCCTTTTCTTGATAATGTTTGTTTGTATTTTCTTTAGCTCGATCCCATGTGCAGGTTTCCATGAAACATTCACATGGTATCAAAGCCAAGCTTCTTGGATAAAACCAGACAAGCTAGAGAATAGGTAAATCAGAGTTTCGACGAGATTAATCCATGTATATGATAGTGTCACAACCTCCCCCTATCGAAAGGTGCGACAATTGGCAGTGTCACACCCTCTCCCAGTCGAACGGTGCGACGGTCATAGACACACTTACGAAATTAAAATTTTTGGACTATGTCGCACCCTCCCTTCTCAATTTTCTTTAGTGTTGCACCTAGTGAACTTCTAGAGTGAGACATTTACACAAGTGTCACACTATATCCTTCAGTAGGGTGTACCACCCTTGAAAATTTCTTTTTTATGTAGTAAATTATCAGTTTTTCACTTGCAAATTGAGAGTAAATTTTTAGGGTTTTTCAGAACCAGTAAGAGGGATGGATACACCACCAATTCTTTAGTCAAATTTGGTGATAAT
The DNA here is from genome assembly GCA_009831015.1 of Picea engelmannii. Lineage (NCBI taxonomy): Eukaryota > Viridiplantae > Streptophyta > Pinopsida > Pinales > Pinaceae > Picea > Picea engelmannii. Next base: position 56,032 of record ML797230.1, on the reverse strand, counting down.
TCTCACACCGTACAATTATTTTGAATGGAAGACAAAGGCCTAATTCCAAATCAAAAGGAAAGTATTGTAGAATTTGATGACGATGACATAAACATAACCTACAACAATGATTGAGAATCCCAGATGGGAGAACCGTAAGGATGAGGCCACAATAATTTTTCTCTAATTTCCATTGATCTATGGTTTCATGTTATCACATGCAAGACTCTAAACGAGATCTGGACTACATTGGAAATTCTCTTTAGAAAGCAGGATGAGATGAGAAATACCTTGGATCCTAAAAGTTTTGATACTATACATGATTTCTTTACCAAGTTTAAATATTTGATATTGAGTTTAGAATCTTGTGGTATTGATAAGTCTAAACAAGTGGACCAACTTATTCTAGCAATATTGGCTAAGCTAGAACCATAATATGTTGTCTATGTATCCACTTTCCATTCTAGCAGATATCTCTTGGGATCAAAGTGGAAGATGCCTACCATGGATTAGTTCATTGATTCTCTCACACATGATCAGGAAAAAATCATTCAGATGAGTCTAGTTAAGGAACCAAAAGCACATGTACTCACCATGGAAGATGGAAAAGGGTCATCAAATAAAAAATCCAAACAGAAAGGAAAGGGGAAACATGAAGAAAAAAAGGGATATTCCAAACCATTCAAGGATTCTTCAGGTTCCAAATGTTGATTTTTCAATAAGGTAGGTTAAGCATGTAGTTCATTTCAATTTGCATTTGTCTTAACCATAAACAAGAATTTTGCAACAACCAAGATCACAAGAAGAAACACCATGCACAAGAACACAAGAAGTATCCTGGGAAACTCTTCTCAACAAGGGAAGAAACCCCAACCAAATCCTTTGCTAAATTCTTCAAGAGAAATACCTTCACCACCAAGAAATACCTATCACACAAGAGGGTTCCCAAACCCTAGAACACTAGCGCCCAAGAGAGGTGCGCACTTTTCCCAAGTGAATGTACTTGCTGAAATTTCCAAACTCACATGAAATATGTGTTTCCACAATGGAGATTTTAACTTTACTTATACTAACCTAAACTTGTCAACAAAAGTCTCTATTGGCTCAACATGGTTGACCTCTCTAACTCACATTATAATAATAATAATTATTATTATAATTAATATTAACCAGATTAATTTTCTTTTACATTTATTACTAATCACATTAACATGGGGCCGACTTGTACCCTTTACATAGAAAATAGGGTTATAGGCAATTCTGAATCTTGAACAATATATAGGAAAGGATGTGATACAACCACTAGTGCTCATCAACTAGGGGCACATCCATAGGGATGTCATATCTCTAGTTCACTGCAATACACAAAAGAACCAGATATTCACATGCTCGCATGTGCTCGTCCACAGGCATGTCCACTCTACAGATCTTCTTTCCCACCGCCTTACATGGGATAATCATCTGGAGTCTTCTCATCAACTCTGCTGCTCAGAGGAGGCTATTACATCATCTTCATTTATGTTCACATGAAGATGCACCCAACACTTTGGGATTTCGCACATTCACCTTGTTCTTAGCCATAGGCATGTGTAACTCAACATATTGCCTTTCCCACTAGATAATCATATGGAGTTCTTCTCAACTCTCTGAATGGAGGAGGTCATCTCTACGTTCCTGGCTCTGTATCAGGAGGAACCACATACCCTTCTTAGTGGATTTCTATCAGGTTTTTAAGATGAGAGAAAGACTCACATAGCTGCAATGATCCACATCTCACGGGTTTGTAAGATGGAAAATGTCTCACATAGATGCATTCATCAAAACTCCCTCCCATCTAGGGAGGCATTATTCATCATGCCAAGTCTCACATAGATGTTCTATGAATTTTGTTTTTGTCTAGCGTCATCAATACTCCCTCTCAACTAGGAAGGCATTTTTCACCAAGTTATTCTCGTGCAGATGTCTATAATATGATCGTGTAGGAAGGTAATGCATGTGTACAATTTTCCTCTACATCATATCTATGATATAAGGATATTTCATCTCATCGTGTTTTGATCCATTAGGAAACACTGGGTTCTCAATTAGATTTACACATGGCTCTTGATTATCATCATAGGATCCATCTCATGGTCAAGTAAATCTGTCAGAAGCTTGTGAAGCCACATTGTTTCGCACACTCACTGCTATATACTCTGCCTATGTGGTACTCAAGGCCACAGATTTTTGTTTCCTGCTACATTAGGAAACCATGGAAAAATTTTCGGTAGAACATCAGCTAGATGTGCTCTTCCGATCCACTGTACTTTATGCTCAATCTGAATCAACATATCCTGCAATCCCAAATTCACACTGGAGGCATATCTTAGGCCATATCCAATTGTGCCTCATATACATCTTAGTGCATGATTTACTGTTATCTAATGAATCTGCCTTGGCTGACTCATGAATTGACTAAGTGCATTCACTGCATAGCATGAATCAAGTCTGGTGTTAACCAAATTCATCAGTGATCCAATCAATTGTGGATCAGTTTTGTCTGAATCATCATCAATCTTCTTTAATATTTTCCCTGTATATTTTCCTTAACTCAGGAAAAATATCATCGGTCCTCTCTCATACTTCTTGTCCCAAGAATTAGTGCATCATACTCAGATTCTTCATCTCAAACTCATATGTTAAGGATTACTTGTATCCAACAACAAGGATTTCTGAATAAGTCATCAAAATCAAGCTCTCATCATCATTATTGTAATAGGTTTGGATCAAAAACACTCTTGATGAAATCCAAACTCATCAAGAATCTATCTATATGATATAGTTTCCAACTCATGGATGGTAGTACGGATGGAAGTGTATCAGGTTCACTAGATCAAGTGTCTCATCATAGGAAAATCCCTCTGTTTGTGAGAAACCTCTGGCTATAGATCTCGTTTTGTGTTTCTCAATCCTTCCATAAGCTGTATGCTTGATCTTATAGATCCAATTGGAAGTTACCACTGACTTCCCTTATGGTCCCTTTATACATCATTATTTAAGATATACTGGTATTCTTCTATTATGGCATATTTCCATACCTATTCTCATGTTTCTTCTCTAAGACCAAGAATCTCAACATCAATGAAGTGGCTCATGACTGAAGGATAGCTCTAAAATCTCTTTTTCTTTATCAGGATGTGATTTAAAAGACTTTTATGTTTCTCTGCCTCTTGCAGAGTGAGTATAGGTAGGCCTTTTATGCCCTACTGCAATATCTCTGAACATATCAACTGGAGCAATTGGATAAAATGAAATAATGTATGTCTCCATCTGAACTGCTAAAGAGGGAGAAGGTATTATCTTACTGTCAATCTCTATCTGATATTCTCTGGATCTTTGAAAGACTATCTCTTTTTCAAGGGAAACATCTCTACTTGCTTCAATCTATCTCTGACCAGGGATGTCGATCTAAAATGTTTTTGAAGATTCATTGTATCCTTTCTTTCTAAAGGATCTACCTTGGACTTCTTCTCTTTAGGTACATGAAAATACACTGGGCACCCAAATAACCTTAAGTGTTCAATTTCAGGCTTCATTCCAGTGAAGACTTCTTTAGGAGTTTATGTTTTTCAAAGTCTGGTGAAGACTCTTGTTCTGAACATATAATGTGTCATGCTTTCTTTTTCCCATAGAATCATAGAAATATTCTAATCATGCATTATTGCATTGGTTTTCTCAATGATCATTCTATTCTTCCTCTTTCTCAAATGGTTTTGACTCCCTCTGAGTCAAGAAGCTGCCTCTGAAGGATAAATGTCTTCCTTTGTTGTTAACCTGTCTGGAACAAGAAAACTGGAGGAACCAAAACAAGAATATCTCCTAAAGGAGAATAATGAATAAATCTAAAATCAAAACAATTTTAAGGATTGTTGTCACAGCTACAACACCTACTTGAAATGCAGCAAATTTTTAGAAATATGGTTTAGAGAAATGATAGTTACAACAATCAAACCTAGAGTCTTCACTTCCAGTGTGTTTTTCCTTTGAATGCACTGATATCCTTCAGGATCCATGACTTCAACGAAAGGTTCCTTCCTCCTGCAATTTCCCTCATGACAATGATAACAAATAATATATATATATATATATATATATATATATATATATATATATATATATATATATATATATATATATATACAAGAGCATACCTGAGGGTGCTGATATGATTTCTCTAATGGCACATGGCTGATTTTTGTCCTCTGACATCTTCATGAAGGAGGTATGTCACAGTTTGCTTGAATCATCAATCTTTCCTAACATTATGATTTTGCTCATTTTTGGATTCTTCACAAACCCTTGTCAACTTGGCTAGTAAACCTAATGGCTAGGCTAGGCTGCAATTTTAGGCTTATTTGGACTTATGAATGCCACCAATAATCCTTTTAAATATAGGAGAACAATGTTGAGTTGAAGATATCCTTCAATGAGTTTCATAAACCCTAATTCTGAAATTTCTACCGAAATTAGTGAAACCCTAGAAACCCTAGGGCCAAAAAGTCAAAATGCTCGGAAATGAAATATGAATATTGTTGGAGGTGTTTTGGAGGTGTGTTGAAGGAGTCTATACACTCCTATTCACTTTTTATCCCCAACATCCAAGTGCCAAGTTTTGAAACTCCTCAAAGAGGTAGGTCGTACGGAATTTCTGGAAACCCCAGGAGGGTCGTACAGTTTTGCAGAAGAGAGAGAGGATGACTGAAATTTTCTTATGCAATGGGTTCTTAAAGACCTATTCTCTGATACCATGTTGATTTTTCAATAAGTTAGGTTGAGCATGTATTTCATTTCAATTTTCATTTGTCTTAACCATAAACAATAATGTTGCATCAACCAAGATTACATGAAGAAACACCATGCACAAGAACACAAGAAGTACCTTGGGAAACCCTTCTCAAAAAGGGAAGAAAACCTAGCCAAATACTTTGCTATATTCTTCAAGAGAAATACCTTCACCACCAAGAAATACCTAGC
>ML797230.1:9859-44255 GCA_009831015.1 Picea engelmannii | reverse complement strand
AGTCTCCTATATATACCAAGGAGACATTTTCATTTTGAATCATCTTGTACTTGAACATTTAAGTGGGGTAAAAGGAGGTTGCCCCCTCGAAGAGGCTTATTATCTGAAATTATCTCTTTTTCAAGGAGTTGAGTACTTTTTCTAAGGTTTTTCTATGCTATATTGGTATTTGGTTCATAACATGCTGATAATAGTAGTAGAGTTTGGCATGAGATATTTGGTCATTTAAAATTTAGGTACATGCAACGACTTGCCAATAAAGGAATGGTCAAAGGCTTGCTAGAAATTCACTTTTCTGAAGGGGTTTGTGAAGGATGCATTCTTGGCAAGTATCCTGAAGAGAAGTTTGGAAAGGGGAAGTTAAAAAGAGCCTCCTCTTACTTGGATCTTGTTCACAATGATCTCATGAATCCATTTCCACATCCGTCCATCAACAAAGCAAGGTATGTCCTCACATTTATTGATGATTATTCATGCTATACTTGGGTTTATTTTCTCAGTAAAAATTCCTAAGTTTTTGAGTATCTCAAAGACTTCAAAGCTCTAGTAGAGACACAGACTAGGAAGAAGATCAAGATCCTCCGTACAGAGAACAAGGGGCAATATATCAATAGATATGTTCAAAATATTTGTCTTGAGGTTAGTATCTAGTTGCAACATACAATTCCATACACTCCAAAACATATTCGAGTTGTTGAAAGGAAGAACAAATCTCTCAAGGAGATGACTAGTTGCATGTTGCATGCAAGGTCTCTTCCTTCCAAGCTTTGGGATGAGGAACTCAACTGTGCTTCTTACATACATAATAAATATCCTCATATATTTATTGAGGACATGACACCTTTTGAGGCTTGGACATGTGAAAAACCATATGTCACACACTTCTACATATTTGGATCTTGCACATGGGCCCATATTCCTTCTGAAAAGAGGAAATCATTAGATCCACAGAGTACACCTTTCATATTTATAGGATATCCAAATGATGTAAAAGGGTACAGGTTGATCAATCCCTCTACAAAATGACCCATCATTGAGTGCAGTGTTCAATTTGAGGAGGTTCCTTTGCATGCACCACCAATGCAACATGTAGAGACTCTTGCGATTCCATTAGTTCCAGACATAAAAGATGATGATTCCATACACTCAGAGGCTACATATTTAGACTTAGATTCAGAGGATTTTGCACATGGATTTGAGCATGTAGTTCATCCAGATGAGGAACCAACATCGACACTTCAGTAGATTCCAAAGTGGGCACAATCCACACTTCAGGCAATAGGAGACCTTGCAGAGGATCCATTGGATTCGAGGAGGACTTGATCTCAGCATGAGGAGCCTTCTCATGTATTTTAATCTGCTAAACCAACGATTCCCATGCATTGCTATATGGTTCAATAGTCTGATCCATAGATCTACAGTGAGGTTGTGGGAAATCCATTTTGGGAAGAAACCATGCAGGAGGAGTATGACTCACTTCTAGAGAATCAAACTTGGGATCTAGTTCCAGTACGTCCACCAGAGAGGAAACTTGTCATATGAAAATGGGTCTATAGGACCAAGAGAGAAGAAGACGGTTAGGTGAGAAGGTACAAGGAAAGAGTAGTTGCAAAATAATTTTAGCAGATTCATGTGATAGATTATGATGAGACCTTTTCTCCTATAGAAAACATGGACTCCATTCGCTTGGTTCTAGCCATTGCAACAACCAAAGGATGGGAAGTTCACCAGATGGATGTGAAGAATGATTTTCTTCACAGTGATATTTCAGAGGAGATATACATGGATAAACCACCGGGGTTCATTCAAAACTCATATTTAGTATGTCGACGAAAGAAGTCACTCTATGGCCTCAAGCAGGCACCTAGAGCATGGTATGAAAATATGGGTTCTTATCTATTTTCACATGATTTTTTTATATGTAAATCTGATTGTAACATTTACATGCTGAGGACTAGTGACTCTTTGATGATTTTAGTACTCTATGTTGATGATCTTTTGATAATTGGTAGCTCTACTTCAACCATTGTCGTGGTCAAAGATATTTTGTATGACAAGTTCTCTAAGACAGACATGGGTCCACTTCACTTCTTTCTTGGTCTTCAGATTATTCAGGATGCTTATGGCATCAAAATTTCTCATGATAAGTATGCCGAGGGTCTTTTGGATAGATTCCACATGACAGAAAGTAAGTCAGCACCTACACCCTTCTTATTTGGGATTAGACTTGAGGGTAGTGGGGATACAATTTTAGTGAACAACACTTTGTATCGAAAATTGGTGAGGAGTCTTTTGTATCTCGCCCACACCCATATGGATATCTCATATGTAGTAAGAGAAGCTTCTAGATACATGTAAGAGCCCCATGATCTGCATTGGAAGGCTGTCAAACACATCTTTAGATATGTTCAGGGCACCATGAGTTATGGGATTCACTATGCAGTTGGTTGGGCATTGGATATCATAAGCTTCAAAAATTCATATTGGGTTGGAGATGGCATAGATCGCAAGTCCATTTCTAGATACACTCTCATTTTAGGGCCAGGCCCTATTTTTTGGTCAAGTAAGCAACAATTAACCATTTCTTTATGTTCCATAGAGGCCGAGTATAGAGGATTACTCAACTGTGTCATTCAAAAAATTTAGCTTCAACACTTCCTTACCGAGATTGGTATATAGTTTCACTTTTTGATTGTCATACAGTGTTAAAATCAGAGAACAATAATATTTTGCAGAGATCTAGTACAACGTTAGCGAACCAAACACATTGAGGTCCACATGCATTTCATCATGGATGTAGTACATGATAGGATCATTGATCTGCATTTATGTCTTTCCTCTGAACAAACTACTGACATATTCACCAACACCTTCACTAGAATGAAGTTTCAGACTTTGCGGGATCATCTTGGAGCGAAGAACACAACTGCCTAGCCGCTGCCTTTTCTTATTTTGATGCATTGTCTTTTGAGGGGGGGTTTTGTTCCCACATGGTTTTCCCTCTTTCCTCATTTTTTATTCAGTGTTTATTAGTTTCATTGTACATGAGTACCTAATATGGACTAATTGTCGAGACTCATTTTTTATTACTCCATAGTGATGTTCAGGGGTGGTGTTGGAAATATTTCTATTTTCGACTCACTAGTTTAGTGGTAGTCAACTAGAGCTAGTTCTATTTTAGACCATCACTATTATGCATGCATTCCTAAAAAAATCTCACTTCTTGTTCGCTTTTATTAATTATGGAATGTTATTTCCTATATGAGTGTATATCACACATTCATTGTATTATTATTGATTAGCTCATTGGAGTAGTGTGAATATATTTTCTCATTCTTCCATATTGAATCTCTCGTCCTTTTCTTGATAAATGTTTTTTGTATTTTCTTTATCTATGTCTCTTGTGCAGGTTTTCATGAAACATTGACACCAAAAATATGTGTCAAAAATGTATTAATATCACCTCAACCATATGAAACAATGTACCATGTACCACAAGGGTTCCAATACATACCTTAAGCATGTGCCATACCATCCATGAAACAAGACTCAAATAAACACATGTAAAGCATACCTTTACTCATGAAGAGGACCTGGTGTTACAATATAATTGGATGTGCTCATTTTACCATTGAAAATACCCTTTTCACCCAACCATAGGCTGAAGCCACCCTCCGAGCACCTTAACCTTGACAAAGAATCACTCTGGAAGCGAACCCTAGGCTAGATAGCCAAACAAAGGGTAGTGCACCTTTCCCCAAGGATAGTGCACCAATAAGAGTTGTTCAAATAGTCCAAACCCTAGCCAAGAGATAGTCCAAGCATAAATTCTAGTTGTAGCAGCTGCAACGAAAAATTTCCTCCAAACCTGCGTAGAAACTGGGCAACTGCAGTGTGCACAAGTGTTGCTCTGCAATTCTGAGACTGCTTGCTAGAATAAGAACTGGCCTCCTATATTTAAACTAATTCTGGCTAACTGCCTCGTCCAACTTCTCATTCTGGGTATCTATCTATTTAGTATATATTATTATTTCTGGCCGACTTCTTGTCTTCGAGGCTAATAACCTAATATAAATTATCTTCTTGAGCCAACAAGTCTTCTAGGGTTATTATCCAACTCATTAGGGTTTCTTCTTTCTTCCCAGAGTATTCTATCCTTGTCAGGTTTACACATGGAGGTAAATACCTCCCGCAACTACCATAATATCAACACTCCCTCCTAGATAGGGAGATATTATAGGTAATGGTCTTGAGCACAAAACATACCATTCACCTGGTAGCATCAACATATTTATATAAACTAGATCATGAGCACCATCATCATCATCAGCTGCATCATCTCTCGAAACCATACTCTATCTGAGTAATCAGACATGATTCTCACTCCACAGAGTGATACAAGAGCCATTCTTCTAATCTAGAAGAGTAAATGTTCTGAACCATTTTCTTTATGGAAAATATTTGTTCATCATTCATTTGGATGATAATTATTTCCAATAAACTGTTGATAGTATTCAAGGAAATTGGAACAAAATAGAACAAAACCATGTCTATCCATAATAGTACATAACTACAATCCAGTGGTACACTACCACACCAAGTAACACATAAGTACTTGATCAACAATGTATAGTCACGAACAGTGGAACACATCCACCACAGTAGTATACATCTACTGTCATACAGTATTCATAACAATCATTTGATATCAACCTACATAGAAACAATGTTATGATATAAACTCAATCATCTGGGCTAATATTCCACTCACATCTATGAGATCTGAAAGAATATCTTCCCTCGGAGTAGAACAATGAGATATCTGGACTATTCTTCTCAAGCAAGGAAGAATAATTGTCTTGTCTTCTGAACCTGGACCATTCGCCACCCTCGGCCATTCTTCCTACACTAATCAAAGTGCACCCTAGAGAGAATATATAAACCCTAAGGAATGTTTGTCCCTGACTGTTGAGCCTGGACCATTCCCCACCCTGGGCCATTCCTCCTACGCTAATCAAAGTGCACCCTAAAGAGAATGTATAAAACCTAAGGAATGATTGTTCAGGCCATTTCCTCTGTTAACCACAAGAGGAAAAGACTGTCCTGTAACAACCTCCAAAACAGACCATTCCTCATGTTAACCACAATGAGAAATCATTGTACGACAAGGCGAGATAGTCTTCTTGAGTAACCCTCAAGAAGAGAGACTGCCCTAGACCACTCCCCATGTTAACCACAATGGGAAGTCGTTGTCTATGATACATCAACAATCTAGACCATTTCCCATGTTAACCACAATGGGAAATCGGTGTCCATCAGAAATCTCAATCCACTTTCCGAACTGGAAAGGAAACTTCTCATCCTGGACCATTTTTCAAACTAAAAAATTACTGTCCATAAATCAATACATATCAGTGCTCCCTCCCAACCTGGGAGTCATCTCTTCCTTTTTCAATAAGGAAGTTGTCTCCATGAGCTCCATCTTGAGTACGAAAACTCTTTCATATTGGATAGAATCTTTACCAAGATGTCTGTTTATCTGCTCATCTATGGAGATATGTATTGGAGAACCTCTCTCTCCTTTTTGAACTTCATCACGGATAATGTAATGCTTGATTTAAAATGTAGTTTGTTCTAGAGCATTGGTTTTTCTTTGAAGGCTTCATGTAGCTCTGATCAATAAAGTATATCATTGTTGGAACACTGGAACATATCCATGTGGCACTTCTTCTGTGATCATGAGATCTGATCTACTGAGTAATCATCTTGATACAATATATTTGTTATAGAGAATCTTCACCAGACTTATGTTGTGCATTGGAGGTTCTTCACCAAGTTATCTTCTTCCATTTGTATACAAGATCCTTTTTCTTGTATGCCTCAAGGTCTTGAGGTTTCTCTTCATATGATATTTGTTCAATTTCTCTGGAGAACAGTCTTTGCATTCATCTTGATGTATCACTCCAACCCATGGATGATATAATGACTCATGTAGAGGTATTTTTGGTTTACCGGAACGAGCAATCATAGTCTTCTCCCTCCATCTGGGAGAACCTCTAGTTCTAGATATCACAATGCTTTCATTCATAAGTCTTCCATACACTGTTCTTCATCACAACTTTCAATTCCTCTACTTTATTGATTTTATTGAGTTCATATCAGGCTGGCAATCTTGTGATTCTCGATACAATGACTAGTTTTTCTAGATTCTCTTTCTTTCTTGGAATCTTCATGTTATTCTTTGTGTTTTTATTTACCTCTTGGGTCCATGGAGTTTCTTATAGATTCCATGCCCTAAAGATTCCACTTTTTATTTTCATCATAGGATCACGGATGTGAATGGACAACAAGGGATACTTTAAGGCTTCTTTTTGAAGAAGGCTTCTTCTAAAGTCAAACTGAACATGTACTTCCTTTCATTGCTGCTGTTGGAGCCACCTTTGTTTTTTAGCCTTTTTTAAATTTTATATATTAACGCTTGAAATCGAAAGCTGGTTTTGGTATTTTCCTTTACTTTCCCCAAAATTTTAGAAGTCTCATCACACAAGCAACGATGGCTATCATACTCTTAAGGCATGATTTATTTTTTAATCGTTTAAACGAGTCTCTCCTTTTTTACCTCGGGATGTTGCATGTCGGAAGTTATAGATCACATAGTTTCAAGTCTAGAGGGGAGAAATGGCGAAATAGTTTAAAAAAAAAAAAAATTTACCCAGATCAGTACCGAGAGTAAAGATACTCTAAACCATGGCTAAGCATCATTTGGATTTCGTGTCTTGGCGTTTTCTATCTCCAATAGTCTTACCGTCATAACCCCGATAATCGAAACCATGAGATTCATGTTTTAGTAACCCAGGTTAATGTTAAAGGTAAAAATCTTAACCGCAGTTAAGCTCTGTCGGGAATTCGCAACTCGGCATGTTGTCCCCCAAAATCTATACCTTCGAAGCCCCGAGTCACGAAGTCGCTATATAAATAAAAAACTTAATTAATTAAACGCCTAATCATGGTTACGTTTTTTATTAACCAAACTAATTATCGCAATCTCGGGTCTTAGAGGTTCAAAGGGTTAAAGTGAAAGCTCCCGATGAGGTGAATTCCGAAAGATTAATTAACATTTAAAAAGGCTTGATTAATTAAGCTAAGCCAACATTTCTAGTGTTTTAATACGAAAATTAATGTGCACAGTCTCCGAGGAAATTTTAAACTTTCCTTGCGCCAACTTGCATTACGAACCGTCAAAATCTAGGACATTAATTGGAAATGAGGGGAATCGATAAGTAGGGATTTGGTTTTTATTGCTAAATTTATATTTAAGAATGATTTGACCGTTCTGTTCCTAAGGATGACCTAGTTTTAAATGGTCGAAGGCATGGATCTTTTATTTTTTGTCACAAATTTCATTTCTATTCTACGTAGAGCAAACCTTTCAAGAGCGAACTAATTTTTGTATGTATACATATTGTTATCGCAGGAGATCTAAAGTAGAATCCCCCACCATGGCCCCACGAAAAACGTCTAAAGCCATTGTTGAGGTTTCAGGACAAGGTTTAGACAACGTTTCTGATACTTCACCTCGAAGTGTCGACTCTGTCAGGACCTGGTCGTATATTTCTGAGGTTCTATAGTCTGAATTGGTAGATGTTTCAGATGATTCCAGTGACAATGAAAAAAATGACTTGATCACCAAATATGAGATTTCCATCCAAGCTCAAATGCATAAAGTAGCAGATAGGCCACGTCTTCTCCCTTACTACGATATGGTCCGGTGGGCATTAGACCATGTAGATATACCAACCAGAACCATCGTCAACGAGCAGAGGGTCACCATTGGAACTTTCAGACCCGAACAATTGCAGGCTATGTACAAGTTGCCAACCATGTCAGACCTTACATACAATGCCGAATTCTTGGAGAATTTTAAACAGAAGGAATGTGTGCAATACGACAAGAGTATGTCCGGTTTAATCAAAGATTGGGTTTCACACCCTGTGAAGTTCAGGGCGGATAGTAATGGTATATATTCAATATCTTCTTTGGAGCCATATTTCAAATATGTGGCTATGATGATCTGCAGATTATATGGGAGAGAGGACGCCACACATTTTTTCCTTCAGTGGGTGCCTCTAATTCATTTGGTCACCGAAGGTTGTTCCTTCGATTGGGATAAACTACTATCTGATAGTTTGACCAGTCGATTTAAAGAGTATCGAGCGCAGAAGGAGAGCGGAAAGATCGCTTCATTCTTTATGTCCATGTATATCATGGACGTCGTGTGTTTTCTGATGCCTTTTCCCTTAATGAGTTGGAGCTGGACTCCATCGGAGGTTGAGCCCATCCATGTCTACCATTCAAAGCTGTGGGAACACAAAGCTTCAGATTTTGTGTATGAAATCTTCAACTGGGTAATGGTACCGCTGCATGTCACTATCTTTGGCCACCCACCACCCAGGATATCAGAAAGTATCATGGTAAATCTGAGTAGTGTAGCCGATTGGTACATGGAAGCAGAATTTTCATATCTCAGGGTTTTCAGCGCTTCTGTTCTCCAAATGCCTTACCACTATTCATACCCGATAGGCTGGCTTGTCGTGATATTGCTAGGCAAACCGTAATCGGTGGTCTAAGCAAGGAACTTAAGGGATATTCTAAGAAGGTATGGCCACCTTTTCCTATTCATTTAAATTCCTATTCTTTGTTAGATTTCAGACATGCTAAAGCTGAGGCAACAACCCTGGAAGACCGGAAATTGGTTCATGTTGAATTCAAGAAGCACGATCCACATAGGGTCATAAGTAACCACTTATCCAATTGGGGGATTAAAAGTTTTGATCATGAAAACTCACCCTTGGATGACATTTTCTAAGGAACGAGATCTTATGCCAAGGTTTTGGCTCGGATACAAGCCCTAGCGCCTGAAGAAAGGGCCGATGTTTTAAAATTCCAAGAACATCGGTGGAGTTGTCTTCCCCCAGTATTGTGGGGTGAGAATCCAATAACAGTAGAGGTGCAACAAAAGAAGCCGAAGGCTCAAAAGATTCATCACCTAGACAAGAAGAACACCAGGACAGGGAAGAGAAAACTAGGAGCCCAAAACCAGAAATGAAAACTCTCGATCTGCCGAAAAAGCATACTCCATTTGCCACTCTAGGAAAATCAGCTAAGCAAATCGTAGATCCCATCACCTCCATTACTCCCTTACAGTCAACTCAAGGGAACATAGACGCAGGGTGGATTTTCAATGAAGAATTGAGACCTATAAGGATGGAAGAGATCCCTCCAAATGAGTTCATTTTTGATAAAAAGAGAAAAGCTATGGTAAAAAGAGAATTCTATCAAGAAGCAGGATCAATGGCCAAGAAATTTAAGGTGTTGACCGATTGGAAAGATATGAATAAAGAATAATTTGCGACAAAAGTAGCCGAGACATTAGGGGCGTTTTCTACGGCAAACCAATTTTCAGTCGGGGTTTTGAAAAATTAGCTAAAGCGAAAAAATCGCCTCATCAAAACCTTAGAAGCCAAACTAGCCACAGCAGAGGAAGCTGCCATGGACCGGGCGAACACAGGAATAGAACAAGCAAGAATGGCCGATAAAAAGGAAATCGAGCTGCTCAAAACTAAGCTCGAACAAGCAGAACTAGTAGCTCAAACTAGTCAAATACAGGTAGGCCAACAAAGAGACTTGATAGGGAAGCTACAGGCTAGATTAGATTTCACCGAAAGCCAAGTTATAAATATCGAGATATTCCAGTCCTAGGCTATGGAGATTCGGAGCAGAGTTTCTGCAGCTCAACAAAGTTTACTTGCCAAGGTAAAGACAATTCAGGACAACTGCTTGCTTATTGATCAGGTATTGGAAAAATTATCTGTCAGAGAGAGAGAAGATGGAGCAACTCGAGTCACATTTCAAGAGGCTGTAATAGCTACAACAAATAGGGAATCAGAAAATAGTTTCGATTTTTCCATTTCAGAACAGACCTGAGGTAATATTCTGTTGAAATAATGGGAACACAACATATCAAAAGGAAAATTGCAAGCCAAGAGGGTGAGGAAATCCTGTGAAGAGGCCTTCGGTTCTATAGATGGAAATCTGTTAGGCTTTGATAGTGAGAGCAATGTTGAGACACTGAACCAAATGAATATAGAAAAATTCTCACTTGATATAAATGAGAAAGAAGAAAGAGATTCAGCCGAAATCTCACTAGTAACTATGGCAGACATAGTTCAAATAGATAAATGGATCATTAAACCAAGTGTGCGATTGTGCACTATCGACACCCTAGAACGATAGATGGAAGAAAGGTTACCACAATTAATCAGAGATTGTTATGTTTTTGAGGCCAATTGTCAAGTGGAACCTTCTAGGTTGATATCTCGGCTGGTGGAAAAATGTGTCACTTGTACCGAGCATGCAAAGGGACAGGCTTCTGGTACCAAATAAAGACAAAGATAAAGAAATGAAATGATTGATCTCCTTCTTGTTGTAACTGAAAATCCTGGAACAATTGAGATCCCATCATATGTAAATCTATATACATATACAATAGAAGGAAGGAACAAAAGGATGAACCTTTTTGGGTCGATTGTAATAGAGTTTTTCTCCCTCGAGAGTTAATATAAAGAAAATCTGAAGATTCTCAATTCCGTCATGACTATGTTATGAGTTTGTTTCCTTGTATTCCATGTCTAATTTCATTTCATATATGTTTCTGATGAATGTTTCACTATAATTTAGTACAACCTCTACTATAGTGAATTAATTTTAGTTTTCTATATCGTTTACTATTTTTCCTCACTACTGGCTATCAGCAGGTATAAGACCAGTGAACACTTTAGATTTCTATATATATTTTATGCTTCATCAGGTTATTTCTTTATCTTTTTCTTCCTCTGTTTATAAGTGATATTCTCCCTTGATAGGAGCCTTACATGATAGACAACTTAATGTTTTTCTTACACCTCATACACATTTATTAAAATATAACTCAGTTATGGGAAAGGGCCTTTAGTTTGCACCCTGTTTTCACTATCAAAGCTATAAACTCTCATTTATACGTCTGAAATCGAGACAACATATAAAAATTTCTTTGAGATTTTCTTATCATTCTATTCCTCTATGACTGTCCCTGTGACAAGACAACCTAATATTGAACCCGGACTATCAGATCAAACACATATTGCCTTGAATCTTTTTGATACTATTCTTAAAACAGCCACTACCTGGGTAGAACTTGAACATTTGTGGGCAACGATTGAAAGGGACGTGAACATCCAGGAACAGTTGGAAGCTAGACAACAACCTAGAAATCATCCCTAGCTTCCCTTGCTAAAGGTTGACATTTCTTCCTTCTCTACCGCTTACTTAATTTTGGATGCCTAGACACTGTACTTCCAAGCCTTAAGTACAGACTCTGGAACAACATCTTTTTGGCGCTGTTGCTGGGGATCGAAGTTACGAAATATTTTTCCCTAGGAAAACAACATTTTTTGTTGAAAGTGCTACCCTTTGATAGTGAACAAAGAGTGCACACCTTTTAAAGGCTTTCCAATATTTCACTTGGCGACTCCATGATTAATAAGCTGGCATCCAGATGAAGGAATATCAGGCAAAACCCATATGGTAAACAGACCACACCCGTTACCGATCCTAAGAAGATTTTAAAGGCGAGAGGCTCTCTTAAGCCGACCCATGCAGTCTATCAGCTTAAATACCCACAACTAAAGACCAGGAGTTCTTCTAAACCTTCAACTTCACGCAGCCCTCTTTTTGACACTAAGTATATAACATCAAACTGCTCCGAAGTTAGAAGCAAAACCCGTCTGATAACCTCTGTAGTACATAAAGAAAAAAGTCCTGTAGAAAATTCATCTGTCGTCGATATATCGTCGACTCTTCAATTAAATTTCATGACCTCACCCAGTCTTGGAGAATATTTCAGACATCTAGTTTCCACACCCATTGGTTCTCCTGATTACATCTCTTGCAAGTCCGAAGAGCCAAGCCCTCGCATCCCTTACCAATCATCCTTGGATTTTTTTCCCCACGAAGAAAGTAAAGATTCACTTTTAATATTCCAAAACCCCCTTTACAACTTCCCACTAATATCGATGGCAGTCGCCGGAGGAGGTGGTGGGGGTCCTCCTGGAGGAGGAGGTGGGGGTTCTCCTCGGGGAGGAGTTGGAGGTCAAGGGATTGCCCCCCTCCCAGAGTGTTTGCTAAAGTGGCAACAAGATACACTCCTTTGGTATTGCCCGTTCCTCTACACGACCTTCCTAAAAAGTATAAAAAAATTTGCCAAAATTCACTAGGGAAGGAGATCTAACCGCAACCGAACACATAAATTTCTTTGATCAATTCACAGATATCCTAGGTCTCGAACATGAAGATGTGTATTTGAGGCTTTTCATCCAATCCTTCGAAGGTCAGTTCTGAACTTGGTTTCGGAGTCTACCTGTAGGATCTATATTGTCCTATGACGCCTTGGAAGATGCTTTCCTTAGACAATGGGGCGAAATAAAGGACCACCTATACTATTTAACTGAGTTTGGGTCTTTAAGAAAAAATAATTCAGAGATAGTTATGGCGTTTATTCAAAGATTCAACAAGCTGTATAACAAAATCCTAGCCGAGGTTAAACCGTCCCAACCCGCAGCCAAAGTAACTTTCGCGGGGGCTTTCGAACCAGATTTTGCACTTCTTTTACGAGAAAGAAGGGGAGCTACTCTAAATCGAATGCAAGATGACGCTGTAGAAATTGAGTCAAGTATGATGGCTTCTGGTAAGTTAAAATCTAAAGTAGAAGCGAGAAACCAAGAAACTAGACGCTTTAGAGAACAGGCAGGGCCGTCGAGGTCTAATAGATACACAGATGACAAAGTAGACGATATGGCCAGGATAATTAAGGAGTTGTCTAATAAGATATCCAGGATGGAGCTAGAACAGGCCAAAAATGATTCTTTCACCAAAAAGGATTTTAGGAGGAATCCCAATCTCCCAAATCAACAAAGACAAATAAAAAATGAAGATCAGAAAATACAAACTCCCCTAAAGAATGAAAATTTTATAGGAGGGAATGATCTCCAAGATTTTGGAGATTTAGATGATGATGTCACGAACTTGGGTGATGACTGCACACAACCTTATCTGACTAGAGAGGATTATGAAAAATATCTAAACACTCAACAATCGTCTATTGAGGGTGAAGAAAGAGATTGTATTGGCCTTTGTAGTTATCAAGAAGAAACTGATATGATAATGGCCGAGGTCCAACCTAGGTATAACTTGAGATCTAAGGGTAAGCCTATTTCAACTACTCAACCTAAGAAAATTCTCCCAAGAGGTCAAACTTATGAGCCTACCCCAGAAGAAACTGTGTTACCTAACAGCAAAGCGAAAGTAGTAAACGCGCAAGAACACGAAGTGGAAAAGGTTGAGACTAAAACACAGGAAACCAAAGTAGCTAATACAAATACACCTTTAACCAAGATCATGAGTAATAAGGCAGTCCAGAAAAATAAGTTGGAAAAGAAGGATTCAGAAGTCCCAACTAGAGAAACAGATAAGGTGAGCGGAGTTTTCAGTTTCGAAAATGAGATAAATAAAATTAAGATACCAATTCCTCTGGTAGAGTTAGTGAAAAACCCAGTTTATTGAAAGCAGATTACCAAAGTGATAGGTGTTTCAGAGCTAGAAAGCCAGTCTGACATTTTGAACCTGGAAGATGATAAGCCCAACATCACTTTTGGTCCACATTTTGAAGGAGCCAAAGACAATGTTGCTCCCTTTTATATCACCTTAAACGTGTACAATAAACTACTACATAATTGCATGTTAGACTCTGGAGCCTCACATAACGTGATGCCTAAAATTATTATGGACAAATTGGGCCTCCATATCACCAGACCTTACGGATATCTTTACTCATTTGATTCGAGAAAAGCTAAGTGCATGGGAATGATAAAGGATTTAGTAGTCACCCTAGCATAGGTCCCAGTTAAGAGCGTCTTGATGGATGTGGTCATTGCTGATATTCCCCCCAAGTATGGCTTACTGTTGTCTAGATCATGGGAAGCCAAGTTGGGGGGTTCTCTTCAACTGGATATGATGTACGCCACGATTCCTGTGTTTGGTGGGCAATTTACTTGGTTGTACAGAGAGACGAGGTTAGCATATATAGTAAGCGACCCTCAAAATCCGAACAATTTCCCTATTTACATTACAGATCAAGATTTAGGAAATTGTATCTTATCTTTTGATGACGGTTTAGATGGTTGCATAGAGGAAAATGATATAGAGCATGAAGAGTCAGGTTACATGACCGAGGATATGTGTAGCATTGGTATCTGGAAAATGTTTTTTGACGGTGCCTTGTCATGCAAAGGAGCTAGTGCAGGAGTGCTTTTTGTGGCACCCAAAGAAAGGTTCATTGTCCCTTTTTCTTACAGACTACAATGGGATATAGATTATACTAACAATGTATGTGAATACGAAGTCTTGGTCTTAGGATTAGAGGCTGCTAGGAGGCTAAAAATAAAAAACCTAGAGGTATACGGAGATGCGGAGCTGA
This sequence comes from Picea engelmannii, assembly GCA_009831015.1. Classification (NCBI taxonomy): domain Eukaryota; kingdom Viridiplantae; phylum Streptophyta; class Pinopsida; order Pinales; family Pinaceae; genus Picea; species Picea engelmannii. The sequence continues at coordinate 29,686 of ML797230.1, read as the reverse complement.
TAGTCAAACAAATAAATCAGCAATACCAGGCTAAGCATCCCAAATTAAGAGCATACAAAAATTGTGCTTGGGATCTAATGGATAACTTTTTCTCGTCTGTAAATGTCCACTTCATCCCACGCATAGAAAACTTACAGGATGATGCATTAGATAAAGCAACTTCAACTTTCACTCCTCCTACAACCTTTAAATTGAAGTATCACATAGAGATAAGACACAGACCATCTATACCAGATAATATCCAGCACTAGCAGGTTTTTGAGGATGATGAACAAATTAAGAAGTTTCTTGAAGCAGTAGGTGAATTTTTTGAAACTCATGCAGATCAAGAAAATCAAAATGACCATATATGGATCATGCAAGAAGGGGAGGACCCTCAAGATTTCCAAGACAAAATCACAAATCATCGCATGTTGATCCTAAAAATAACCATATTCTAAAAGGATTGATCCCTTTGGAAAGACTGTTTGATCAAAACAGCATACCTGTAAAATCCACCATACAACCCCAACCAGAAGAGTTTGAGGACTGCGACATAGGAACCAAAGAAGAGTCCAGGATGGTTAAAATATCTAAACTCCTCCCCCCTGAAATAAAAGGCAAGTATAAGGACATACTTATACAATTTAAAGACATTTTTGCTTGGTCTTACGATGAGTTAAGAACCTACGACACTATCGTGATCGATCACAAGATACCTCTAAAGCCTGGGGTCAAACCCTTTAGACAAAAGCTTAGGTAGATCAACCCCATTTGATTTCCTATGGTTGAGAGAGAAGTGAAGAAGCTTTTAGAGGTGAAAATTATAGTACCTTTGAGATATTTCGACTGGGTGGAAAACCTGGTCCCAGTCAGAAAAAAAGAATGGGAAAATTAGGCTGTGCGTGGATTTCAGAAATCTAAATAAGTCCTCTCTTAAAGACAACTATCCGCTGCCTAAAATGGATCACATGCTAGAAAAGGTAGTTGGGGAAAACATAATGTCTATGATTGATGGTTTCTTTGGATATAATCAAATTGCCATGAATGAACAAGATAAAGAAAAAACATCTTTTACTACCCCTTGGGGTACATTCATGTATGATAAAATGCCTTTCGGTTTGATGAATGCAGGAGCCACGTTCCAACGCGCTATGGACATCAATTTCATCGGAGAGAGGGATAAGTTCATAGTCATCTATATCGATGATTTAACGATTTTCTCCAAATCCGACGAAGAGCATTTGGTACATCTTCAACAAACATTCGAAAAATGCCGCAGGTTTGGTCTATCCTTAAATCCCAAGAAATCACACTTCGCCATGCAGGAAGGTAAAATTTTGGGTCATATTGTATCCAAGTATGGAATTAAGATTGATCCTAAGAGGGTTGAAGTGATAGACACTATAAACATTCCTAGAAATGTAAAAGAAATTCAATCTTTCTTAGGAAAAATAATTTTTTTACGAAGATTTATCCCAAATTTCACTGAAATTGTAAAATTGATCACAGATGTGCTGAAAAAGAACAGCGAAGTAAAGTGGACAATAGAGGCCAAAGCGTATTTCACACACATTAAGAAAGTCATAGCCAAGGCACTTGTGTTGGCAAGCCCCAATTATCTGAAAGAATTTCTTATTTTCTCATTTGCCCCTGAACACAAGATTGTTGTGGTGCTCCTCCAAAAAAATGAAGAGGGTTTCAAACAGTCAGTCGCCTTTTTCAGCAAGATCCTCAGAGACACAGAACTTAAATATGATATAATAGAAAAACAAGAGTATGCCATGGTGAAAGCACTGAAGGCATTTAGAACATATGTATTACACTCCAAGATAATTGCGTATGTGCCTACCAGTTCTGTGAAAGATATTTTGGTACAACCAGAAAATGATGGGAAAAGAGGATGATGGCTTGCCAAGATTCAAGAATTTGACCTGGAAATCAAACCTACTAAACTAATAAAGGGACAAGGCCTAGCCAAACTTTTAGTTGAATCAAATCTCAGAGCTCTAGATATAAACTGCTTGCAGGAATGTGAGGAAGACATGAACATAAACAAGCTTGATGATCAAACAAATACAATTAAGATTGAAGAGAAGTTCATATCATCAGAATGGTACAGAAACATAGTATCCTACCTGCTAACTCTAAAATACCCGAGTGAACTATCGCCATCAAAAGCCAGGACTTTAAAACTTCATGTGGTTAAGTATTGTATTGCTGAAAATAAACTATATTGGAAAGGCCCACTCGGTTTCTTGTTGATCTGCTTAATCGAATCGGAAACAGAAAGGGTTATAAGTGAATTTCACGAAGGAGTGTGTGGAGGACATCACGCTTGGAGGGCCACAACTTACAAAATTTTGATGGCTAGGTATTACTGGCCAAAACTTTTCTCAGACGTTAACGCCAAGGTCCAAGCTTGTAACCCTTGTCAACTATTTGCAGGTAAACAGAAACTCCCGGTGCTACCTCTAGTTCCGATCAAAACTGAAGCCCCTTTTCAACAATGGGGGCTAGATTTTATAGGCGAGATTAATCCACATTCTAGTGCCCAACACAAGTGGATCTTAACTGCCACAGATTACTTTACTAAATGGGTGGAATCTATTCCAAACAAAAGGGCAACTGACTCGGTGGTAATAGATTTCTTAGAAGACAATATTTTGTCAAGATTTGGCTGCCCCCGAAAGATAGTCACAGATAATGCCCAAAATTTCAAATCTATGTCTATGATCAGCTTCTGCCAAAAGTATAATATCGTTCTTGGCCATTCCACAGTGTATTACCCCCAAGGAAATGGACTGGTCGAGTCATCTAACAAGAGCTTGATCAATATAATTAAGAAAGTATTGGATGAAAACAAAAATTCTTGGCATGTGCATTTAAAGTACGCCTTATGGGCGAATTGCATAGGCACTAAAAAGTCTATCATCATTTCCCCTTTTTAGATGGTATATGGGACAGATGCGATGTTACCTATAAATTTAGCGCTCCCCGTGATGAAATTATGGCAAGATCAGAAAGAAGAACCTAATCATGTCACCAGGAGGATAAACCAGCTAATCGAGATTCAACAACACAGGGTCGAAGTAGATGAAAGGTTGCAGAAGTACCAAGATGACATGAAGGCATTATTCGACTGTAGGGCAAAGGATAGAGATTTCCTCCTAGGTGATTTAGTATTAAGGTGGGATTCAAGGAGGGAAGAAACAACGAAACATGGTAAATTCAATCACCTCTAGTATGGTCCATTCAGAGTCTCGGCTCTTGAAGAAAAAAATTCTTTCCTACTAGAAAATCTAGACGGCTAAATCCTCAATGCTCCTGTAAACAGGCATTATCTGAAACATTATATGACATAAGTAGTCGCCAAAAAAAAAAAGAAAAAAGATGTGTATATTTCATATATAGAATTTTTTTTATGTATATATATTTCATTACGCATTACTATTTTGATTTTCTTTTCTTTTCGTAAATTTTCGATACCTTTCAAAAAGCCTTGATAACCTTCATATTTGCCTTTTTATAGGATTCCAGCTACAAACAAAATGAGCAAGAGAAGTAAATAGAAAGTCGTGTATCGGAAAATAAATTGTCTTTAACAGGTGATAAAAAAGATTTTTGATAGTTTGGAAAGAAAATGAAACGGTAAGATAAAGGTGAGAATTCCTAAAAGACTTGTTTTGAAGGGTTCTCAAAGGAAACCAAGATAACCCCATAAGAATACGGCAATATCATCTGAAATAATAAATAATGGAACATTTCCATGGCTAAGAGTTTACGAAAGAATAAGACGAAATGAATAAGTCACCCAAAGTAAAGCACCCCCCAAAAAGGTTTTCAAGAGTCAGTTTTGGTTTTTGACCCTTGTTTTTCAGTTCATAGATCTCTATCTCTCACCCTTTTCTATTTTCGGGTTTACCTTTTGAAAAGCCAACATCTTTCCGATTCCGCATTCATAGGGAGAAGAGATTACGTTTTAACCTCGAAAGCTTCAAAGTAGATTGTGAAAAGTAAGCTGGTCTTCACAACTCCTCGGTCCCTTACTAAACAAAGTGACGCTTAAGTGATCCCGACTTTTATAGGTTTTTCAACAATTTCGGAGGATTGAGGCTTGCTCAAATAGAAAACTCCAAAAAATTAATTTTTCCCTTTCTCCCTGCGAACGAAGGTGTTGTGAAAGTTAAGGGAAGGTTGGTACCAAGTAATCAAAGTAAGTTGGCAGACCTATAATGAAAAATATTACATAGATATCAGCCCTGATACAAACTGATTGCCCCCACTTTGCGCTCTAAAAAAGAAAATTATAAGACAGGTGGTGAAAGGAAATTCAGAAATGATTGCCCCCATCTAGTCCAAAAGATGATGAAAGGAAATTCAGAAATGATTTCCCTTGTCTCAGCATTTAAATGCATAAATATATTCCGAAGTGGTGAAAGGAAATTCAGTAAAAAGGGCCAGATAACTTCACCAGGGTATTGAACAGGCTCGCTGGTAGTGAAGCAATATCTGAGATATCTGTAAGGTTGTTATACATGAATATCACTCTGCTCTGGTAACCAATTTTTCCGAAACCCGATCTACATCCCAAGTTCAGACAGGGCTTCCTGATTAAAAACATATAATTTGTTTCTTTTGATGCAAGCCGATAGCCACAAGATATGTTGGGTCTCCTAGAACTGTTTTAATTGTCTTAATGTAGACATGAATTTAGTAACGAGAAGGAGAAAGTCGTGAAAGGGACTACAACTGAGTTTAAAAAAAAGTATCTGAATTTGAAAGGCTTGTCGAAAGTAAAAAAAGGAAGTCCCTTTTTCCCTTTGGTAGCCTGTTCTAAGGAACATCTTAGCTGGATTAAAGCCATTGACTCCATTTACCCAATATAGGCATGTGATCTACTGTTCTCCCCGTATTGCAGGAAAATGGGATCCCTAGCTAGAGCCTATGTTGGAGCCGCCTTTGGTTTTTAGCCTTTTTTAAATTTTATATCTTAATGCTTGAAATCGAAAGCTGTTTTTGGTATTTTCCTTTACTTTCCCCAAAATCTCAGAAGTCTCATCATGCAAGCAGCGATGGCTATCGTACTCTTAAGGAATGATTTATTTTTTAATCATTTAATTGAGTCTCTCCTTTTTTACCTTGGGATGTCGCATGTCAAAAGTTATAGATCACATAGTTTCAAGTCCCGAGGGGTGAAATGGCGAAATAGTTAAAAAAAAAAAAAAAGTTTACCAAGATCAGTACCGAGAGTAAAGATACTCTAAACCACGGTTAAGCATCATCGAGATTTCATGTCTCAGCATTTGCTAGCTCCTAAATTCTTACTGTCATAACCCCGACAGCCGAAACCGCAAGATTCTTGTTTTAGTAACTCAGGTTAATGTTAAAGGTAAAAAGCTTAACTGCGGTTAAGCTCTGTTGGAATTCGCAACTCGACATGTTGTCCCCCAAAATATATACCTTCGAATCCCCGAGTCGCGAAGTCGCGATATAAATAAAAAACTTAATTAATTAAACGCCTAATCATGGTTACATTTTTTATTAACCAAACTTAATTAATTAAATGCCTAATCATGGTTACATTTTTTATTAACCAAACTAATTATCACAATCTCGGGTCTTAGAGGTTCAAAGGGTTAAAGCAAAATCTCCCGATGAGGCGAATGCTGAAAGATTAATTAACATTTTAAAAGGCCCGATTAATTAAGTTGAGCCAACATTTCCAGTTTTTTAATACGAAAATTAATGTGCACAGTCTTCGAGGAAATTTTAAACTTTCCTTGCACCAACTTGCATTACGAACCATCAAAATCTAGGACATTAATTGGAAATGAGGCAAATCGACAAGTAAGGATTTGGTTTTTATTTCTAAATTTATATTTAAGAACGATTTGACTGTTCTGTTCTTAAGGACGACCTAGTTTTAAATGGTCGAAGGCATGGATCTTTTATTTGTTGTCACAAATTTCATTTCTATTCTACGCAGAGCAAACCTTTATAGAGCGAACTAATTTCTGTATGTATACATATTGTTATCGTAGGAGAGATAAAGTAGAATCCCCCGCCATGGCCCCATGAAAAGCGTCTAAAGCCACTGTTAAGGTTTCAGGACAAGGTTCAGACAACGTTTCTGATACTTCACCTCGAAGTGTCGACTCTGTTAGGACCTGGTCATATATTTCTGAGGTTCTACATTCCGAATTGGTAGATGTTTCAGATGATTCCAATGACAATGAAAAAGATGACCTGATCACCAAATATACGATCATCATCCAGGCTCAAATGCATAAAGTAGCGGCTAGGCCACGTCTTCTCCCTTACTACAATATGGTCTGGTGGGCATTAGACCATGTAGATATACCAACCAGAACCATCATCAACAAGCAGAGGGTCACCATTGGAACTTTCAGACCCGAACAATTGCAGGCTATGTACAAGTTTCCAACCGTGTCAGACCTTACATACAATGCCGAATTCTTGGAGAATTTTAAACAGAAGGAATGTGTGCAATACGACAAGAGTATGTCCGATTTAATCAAAGATTGGGTTTCACACCCTGCGAAGTTCAGGGCGGACAGTAATGGTATATATTCAATATCTTCTATGGAGCCATAGTTCAAATATGTGGTTATGATGACCTGCAGATTATATGGGAGAGAGGACACCACACATTTTTTCCTTCAGTGGGTGCCTCTAATTCATTCGGTCACCGAAAGCTGTTCCTTCGACTGGGCTAAACTACTATCCGATAGTTTGACCAGTCGAGTTACAGAGCACCGAGCACAGAAGGAGAGAAGAAAGATCACTTAATTCTTTATGTCCGTGTATATCATGGACGTCGTATGTTGTTTTATGCCTTTTCCCTCAATGAGTTGGAGCTGGACTCCATCGAAGGTTGAGCCCATCCATGTCTACCATTCAAAGCTGTGGGAAGACAAAGCTTCAGATTTTGTGTATGAAATCTTCAACTGGGTAATGGTACTGCTGCATGTCACTATATTCGGCCACCCACCACCTAGGATCTTATACAATATCGTGGTAAATCTGAGCAGTATAGCCGATTGGTACGTGGAAGAAGAATTTTCATATCTCAGGGTTTTCAGCACTTCTATTCCTTCGAATGCCTTACCACTATTCATACTTGATAGGTTGGCTTGTCATGAGATTTCCAGGCAAACCGTAATTGGTGGTGTAAGCAAGGAACTTAATGGATATTCTAAGAAGGTATGGCCACCTTTTCCTATTCATTTAAATTCCTATTCTTTGTTAGATTTCAGGCATGCTAAAGTTGAGGCAGCAACCCTAGAAGACCTGAAATTGGTTCATGTTGAATTCAAGAAGCACGATCCACATAGGGTCGTAAGTAACCACTTAGCCAATTGCTAGCTTAAAAGGTTTGAGCATGAAAACTCACCCTCGGATGACATTTTTCGAGGCACGAGATCTTATGCTGAGGTTTTGGCTCGGATACAAGCCCTGGCACCTGAAGAAAGGGCTAATGTTTTAAAATTCCAAGAACATCGGTGGAGTTGTCTTCCCCTAGTATTGCGGGGTGAGAATCCAATAACAACAGAGGTGTAGCAAAAAGAAGCCGAAGGCTCAAAAGATTCAGCACCCAGACAAGAATAACACCAGGACAGGGAAGAGCAAACTAGGAGCCCGAAACCAGAAATGAAAACTCTCGATCTGCCGAAAAAGTAGACTCCAGTTGCCACTCCAAGCAAATCAACTAAGCAAATCGGATATCCCATCACCTCCATTACTCCCTTACAATCAACTCAAGGGAACATAGATGCAGGGTGGATTTTCAATGAAGAATTGAGATCTATAAGGATGGAAGAGCTCCCTCAAAATGAGTTCTTTTTTGATAAAAAGAGAAAAGATGTGGTAAAAAGAGAATTCTATCAAGAAGCAGGATCAATGGCAAAGAAATTTAAGGTGTTGACCGATGGGAAAGATATGAAGAAAGAATAATTCATGACAGAAATAGCCGAGACAGTAGGGGTGTTTGCTACGACAAACCAATTTTTAGTTAGGGTTTTGAAAAATCAGTTGAAGTGAAAAAATCGCCTCATCACAACCTTAAAATCCAAACTAGCCACAGCAGAGGAAGCTTCCATGGACCAGGCGAACACAGGAATAGAACAAGCAAGAATGGTCGATAAAAAGGAAATCGAGCTACTCAAAGATAAGCTCAAACAAGCAGAACTGGTAGCTCAGACCAGTCAAATACAGGTAGGCTAGAAAAGAGACTTGATAGCCAGCTACAAGCTAGATTAGAGTTCGCCGAAAGCCAAGTTATAAATATCGGGATATTCCAGTCCCAGGCTATGGAGATTCGGAGCAGAGTTTCTGCAGTTCAACGAAGTTTACTTGCCAAGGTAAAGACGATTCAAGACAATTGCCTGATTACTGATCAAGTATTGGAAAACTTATCTGTCGGAGAGAGAGAAGATGGAGCAACTCAGGTCACATTTCGAGAGGCTGTAATAGCTACAATAAACAGGGAATCGACAAATAGTTCCAAGTTTTCCATTTCAGAACAAACCCAAGGTAATATTATGTTGAAAGAATGGGAATGCAACATATCAGAAGGCAAATTGCAAGCCAAGAGGGTGAGGAAATCCTATGAAGAGGCCTTTAGTTCTATAGATGGAAATTTGTTAGGCTTTGATAGTGAGAGCAATGTTGAGACACTGAACCAAATGAATATAGTGAAATTATCGCTTGATATAAATGAGAAAGAAGAAAGAGATTCAGTTGAAATCTCACAAGTAACTTTGGCAGAGATAGTTCAAATAGATAAATGGATCATTAAACCAAGTGTGTGATTGTGCACTATCGACACCCTAGACCGATAGATGGAAGAAAGGTTACCACAATTAGTCAGAGATTGTTATGTTTTTGAGGCCAATTGTCAAGCGGAACCTTCTAGGTTGATATCTCGACTGGTGGAAAAATGTGTCACTTGTACCGATCATGCAAAGGGACATGCTTCTGGTACCAAATAAAGACAAAGATAAATAAATGAAACGATTGATCTCCTTCTTGTTGTAACTGAAAATCCTGGAACGATTGAGATCCCATCATATGTAAATCTGTATAAATATACAATAGAAGGAAGGAACAAAAGGCTGGACCTTTTTGGGTCGATTGTAATAGAGTTTTTCTCCCTCGAGAGTTAATATAAAGAAAATCCAAAGATTCTCGATTCCGTCATGACTGTGTTATGAGTTTGTTTCCTTGTATTCCATATCTAATTTCATTTCATATATGTATCTGATGAATGTTTCGCTATAATTTAGTACAACCTCTACTATAGTGAATTAATTTTAGTTTTCTATATCATTTACTGTTTTTCCTCTGTACTGGCTATCAGCAGGTATAAGACCAGTGAACACTTTAGATTTCTATATATATTTTATGCTTCATCAGGTTATTTCTTTATCTTTTTCTTCCTCTGTTTACAAGTGAGATTCTCGCTTGATAGGAGCCTTACATGATAGACAACTTAATGTTTTTCTTACACCTCATACACATTTATTAAAATATAACTCAGTTATGGGAAAGGAACTTTGGTTTGCACCCTGTTTTCACTATCAGAGCTATAAACTCTCATTTATACGACCGAAATCGAGATAGCATATAAAACGTTCTTTGAGGTTTTATTATCATTATGTTCCTCTATGACTGTCCCTGTGACAAGACAGCCTAATATTGAACCCGGACTATCAGATCAAACACATATTGCCTTGAATCATTTTGATACTATTCTTAAAACAACCACTACCCGAGTAGAACTTGAATGTTCGTGGGCAGCAATTGAAAGGGACGTGAACATCCAGGAAGAGTTGGAATCTAGACAACAACCTAGAAATCAGCCCTAGCTTCCCTTGCCGAAGGTTGACATTTCTTCCTTCTCTACCCCTTACTCACTTTCGGATACCTAGACACTGTACTTCCAAGCCTTAAGTACAGACTCTGGAACAACAACTGCTACCATGGATATATACTTCATCATCTTCAATGGATCATAGGATTAGCTCCCTCCTAATCATTGCTTCATGCATGCTCTTGGTAATGTATAATCTGTTCCTTCCATCTAGGAGAGTCCATGCTTCCGTCTGCATCCTTATTCTCATCTACAAAGTGTTATAAGTCTTTCTCCAATTTCCTCTTGGTTGTTGATTTCTTTCTATCTTTCTTCTTATAAGTCTCTTGTAATGGCTTCCACATGATTTTCTTTATGTAATTCATTCTAAATTGTATAATGATAGCAATCCTTATCTTGTTGTTCTTCCATAGGTATAGTTCTTCTTGGAACATCTTATCTTCTAAGAGATAGATATAAAAAATATGTATAGAGATTATGGAAATAAGATATGTACAAGAACTAAGAAGAGTATTGTTACCTTCAAAAGAAGAAGTCTCTTTCATCCTGTTTGGTCTTCTTTGTAGTTTCCTTTTCTTTGACAACTGATGCTTTGTGTTTCTCCTTCCTTTTATTTATCTTGGGACAATGATTCTTGTAGTAACGATACTCTCGACAGTTGAAGCATTGTGTTTCTGAAACATCTTTCTCTTGATTTGTCTTCCTCCTTGAACCAAACTTCCTTTTGTTCCTGAAATTCTTGAATCTTGCTGTGAAGGCTTGATCATCGTACTTGTTTTGGGGTTTCTCTTTTTCACTGATCCTTGATTCTTCTTGATCACAGCAAGTCCAAAGTTATTCAAATGTCGGATACTCCTTCCTTGTGTTCATGCTTGCGGCAAATGCATCCCACGTCTTGGGAATACCATTGAGTACTATGTTTACCAATTCCTTCTCTGATATGATCTCTTCAATATCTTGTAGTTGATCTCTTAACTGAGAGATTCTCACAAGATATGATGTTATGTTGTCATCATCATTCATCTTCATGTCACGGAGCTCATTCTTCAGACTCATTATTTGTCCAATGTTTCTGACTAAGAAGAGGTTTGTTAGGTCATCGTACATATTATTTGATGAGTCAAGATGGGAGATGTAGGGTATCAAGTGGTCTTTTATAGAGTCCACTATGATACTCATGGCATTGATGTCACCATATTTGAACTTCTCCATAACTGTAACGTTCTGTGGTTCCTTCTCTTTTCCTTCTTCAAACTCTGGTTCCATGATCTTTCCTTTCATGATATCTAGCACTTTATTCTTGGCAAGGATGAGGTCAATCCTTGTCTTCCATGTTCTGAAGTTAGAGGCTCCATCTAAATTGTTCTTTGACTTCATAGGATAACTCATGGTTTCTTTGACTTGGTCAAACCCTAGTTTTGACCAAAAGCTCAAAATTGACGTATTGGCTTGCTGAGAGTACTAGTAGATGTGCTAGGATAAGGCACATTGATCTATCTGGAGATTAGGTCAATCCCTTCACTTAAGGTGACTCAACAAGAGGATTAGGGTTTCTGCAACTGCATCAGCTAGTAAACCTAGCAGAAGTGCTATGGTGACTGCTCCTGCTAGAAACCCTAGCGAAAGTTCTTCAACAAGCTTAATATCCTCACAACTATGTTTCCTTCAAGCGGTTAGACTGAATGAAGGAGGTGTGGGCCCATAACCTATTAGAATATAAATGGATGTGATCATTTTACCATTGACAATATCCTTGTCACCCAACCATAGGCCGAAGCCACCCTCTAAGCACCTTAACCTTGACAGAGAATCACTCTGGAAGAAAACCCTAGGTTAGATAGAAAAACAAAGGGTAGTGCACCTTTACCCAAGGATATCACACCAATAAGAGCTGATCAGATAGTACAAACCATAGCCCAGAGATATTCCAAGTATAACTTCTAGCTCCAGCAGCTGCAACGACAGTTGTCCTCCAAACCTACGCAAAAATTGGGCAACTGCAGTGCACACAAGTGTTGCTCTGCAATTTTGAGACTTCCTACCAGAATGAGAACCGACATCCTATATTTATACTAATTTTGGCTAACTGTCTGGGCTGACTTCTCATTTTGGGTATCTATTTGTTCAATATATATAATTATTTTTGGCCAACTTCTTCTCTTGGAGACTAATAACCTAATATCAATTATCTTCTTGAGCCGACAAGTATTCTAGGGTTATTATCCAACTCATTAGGTTTTCTTCTTGCTTCCTAGAGTATTCCATCCTTGTCAGGTTTACACGTGGAGTTAAATACCTCCCACAAATACCATAATATCAACATCTGGTGCATATCATCTCAGACCAATAAACCTTCCTCAACTTCAAAATCAACAAGATGGCACCTTCTTCAATTTTTTTCAAAAGCGTCCGCAACTTGCTCCACTATGACCCACGAATGTCTGATTCTTTCTCCAATGTGACCCACGAATGTTTGCTACTTTCTCCACTGTGACCCAAAGATGTCTGCTACTTTCTCCATTGTGACCCACATATAACCTCAGAAAGATAGTTTGATCACTTCAAACTTTTCCCTTTTGTTTCCTTCAGTGCCTTAGACTTCTCAAACTTCACTACCTTAGATATGCTATGAAATATTTACCAAACAAATCACTAGAAAGATAGATAATCATTGAACTTGTGTATGTACTTATCAAGTACTTCTTGTGGTGTATTTATAATATTTCAAGATAACTTCTTTCCTTATTTTAGGGATTTCTTGTTACAAACAATTTACCCTTTTACTAAGACTTTTAACTATTTAAGGAATTCATAACCATTCTTCAGGGCTTCCAACTTCTCAAGGCCATAAATCCTCAACTGTGAGGAAACACATGGTGTTACACCTATCACTGGAAACAACATGGTGAGTACATCCATCTATGAATGTATTACCTTCATTTACATTGTCATTGATGTCCTTATTCTTCGATCAACTTTGGGTTCCATAACCACACATTTGGGGCTTCTTGTTGATTTCTTCAAATGAACCCATCACACATTATGACATCAACCACTCTTTTTTTCATCAATGAAAACTAACATACCATCAATCGAAACCAAAACTATGGGGTATCTCAAACACTCCAAGGGTTGACATCAATGAAAATAAACTATCCAAACCAACTTTCCAACAATCCCCCCCTTTGAAATTGATGGCAACACCATCATTGATGGAAACACTCATACTCCCCCTGTGACCATCACTCCTCATCAATGTTTCTCTCCCTGTTTGACATAAATGTAAAATGGTATCTCTCCTTGGGGATTCTCCCCATATCTTCATGCTACTGTTCTTTCTCTCCTCATTTTTCTTTCCAAGTTCCACTTCTCTTTGGTATTAATAACAAAGAGTGATTCCCATGAAATTATACCTTTTCTGAATAATCCATTTGTTTCTTCAAGCACTTGACTCTTACTCTTGTGATATTTCTCTTTCTCTCCCTTTGACATCATGGGAAAAAGGATAACTCCCACTTTTGGTATGTCTCCCCTATCTGCCTACTTCTAATCTTTCTTTCCATATCTTTTTTTTCTGATGATTTCTCTTCCCTTGACTTCTCTCCAAGATGTAGAAGAATATGGGACTTCCTGCATACTCTTCCTTTCCTATTTTTCAGTGCTTCTTGTCCATTGGTACTTCCTCTTGCAATTCTCTGACATATATAAAAAGAATTCAAAATTTCTTGACTTCAAATATTCATGGTCTGTCATGTTCACTGTTTAGACATCAATGACCATTTATTTCAATTAATGTCCCTCTAATGATATAGCTTCTATTGAAGGTTTATCTTTCCTTGTTCTGCTAAGCCTTTCACTGTTTGTCTTCTTATGACCAATTGATTCCACTTGCCTATTGATTCCACTGATTCCAATTGTAAATATGCTATGTCATATATATGTCTAGACCTTCCAATGATATCATAAATCCATCTCTATCCATATGTCATAGGATGTCCATAACTATAATACTCAACTGTCCACACTATTGACCCATCTATCATTGTACTATTATGAAGGCTTCTTTGCTGTAACTGATGATCACATATTCTTGTTTCTCAGACTGAATCAAATATGTCCACTGATCTGTAATACTTACTTGAACCTATAATGAATATATCCTTTCCTGGATAGTGTATCAACACTATTCCTTTCATATCTGCATGGGAACACTTCTTCTCAATCGATCAATATGTCATTTTGTACTTCTATATGATTTCTCTATCTTTGCAAACACTTAAAGATACTCAAAGGATGGTCATCTGATCTATAGTAGTTGCTACATAGACTCCCCTTGTTCAATATTCATATTTACTAGGAGTCTCCAAGTCGGATGGCTCAGAACAATGGAGGAATCTTCCCTAATGGGGAGTAATATTCATCTTCATCTATAGATTCATCATCTCTCTGAACTCTGAATTCTTCCTTTGTGGATTCATTATGATCTTGTGCTATTGTAAATCTACGGGACATGGTTTTCATTCACATATTATTCTCCAAATCTCCCTGCATCTGTCATCTTCCTTTTTCCTGTAGATATGTCATGTACACCTGCAAATCCTGAGAGTACGACTTTTGGATGTTCTTCCTTTACCTATTCTTTTTTATTTTACAAATATTCTTATATATGATATCAATGTTCTCTTTCTCAAAACTATCCATCATGCTTCTATAATCACAAGATATGTGACCATAATTGTGGAATTTCTAACATTCAATGTTGTTGGGAAACACATTGGTATTTCTTGTATGAACACTTCTTCCATATTCTCTGCAATCTAGAACCTTATGTCCAAAGCTAGTACAAAAAAAAAAATGAATGTAAAACAAATTTACTTACTTGGGAGTGAATGATATTCTTTGTGGTGTAGTCCTTCTAAATTCCCACCTTCGCTGATCATAATATTCTCTTCTATTGATTCCTTCATCATGATTGAAGATTCTTTTCTACTTGCATGTGGAAGGTATTCTTGAAGATGTATCTCTATTATACTCATTTTTATTTGATTCTTGCTAACCATGATTCCTTTCTTTGGGTACTTCTGCATAACTCTTACCCTTTTCTTCATTCTTCCTTTCTAGCAATCTGGAGTGATTCTCTTCAAATTTGTTTACTGATGATGTGAATGTTTCTCTCTCCTCAACATTCTTGTTGATCTTGACAATTTTAACTCTCAATGTGACAAATTATTCTTCAAGATTCTCAACCTCTTCTTCTTTCTTCATCATCTAAATCTTCATGACTTCTTCCGTTCTCTTTTCTTATTCAAGTTTGATATTCAAGTAGATGATTTATTCTTCAAGTATTTTTTCTTGTTGACTGAATTCTGTTTCAAGCTGGTTTAAATCCTCATATCCTTCCTTGAGACGATCTGTCAAAATCTTCTCTCTCTTTTCTAATTCCTTTCTTTTTGTTGCTATTTCGGCTTCCAAACATTGCTTCTCTTCCAACTGACTCTTGAGATTTTATTCAATCACTTTGGCTTCTTCCAGCTAAGATTTTAGATTCATGATGACCTGATGGGATTATTTGGAACTTTCTTAAGAATTATTCTTGACTAATTGTTCCTCAAGAGACAAGTTTTTCTTCCTTTCTTTCATCAGTTCTTCTAAATAACTGATTAATTCTGCTTCAATATCTACTATGCCTTCTTCACAATCTTCTTCTTTTGAATCTGTCTCATATGATGAACATATTTCTTCTTGTTCAATTTTAACATCTTCTCTAATTTATATGCTTTGGCTCTGTGATAATATGATATCCCTTAGATTAGATATTATATATCTTATCCAAAATATCTTTGGATGATGAAAATTTTCCCATTTTATCCCTTATTGAATCTCGTAATCCTTCCAAGATGAAATCCATTGCTATTTTGTTGTTTCTCTTAAGTTCCTTCTTGGTTGTAGTCTTTGGTTTCTTTAAACCGGGGTATCCTATAACAACTGATTTCCAAACATCATACCCTTGTTCCTGTAAAAAAAAATTCATTTTTATGCTCCACATTTCATATCTTTGACCATTCTGACCATCAAATTGTGGTACCCCAAATATAGCATAGTCCACTATCTTCCTTCCAATGGTTAAATTATTTTCTTGAAGGAACCTTCTCTGATACCAATTATTGGAATACTGAGAGGGGGGGGGTGAATGAGTATGATGAATTTTACCACTTTTAACCACAATATATAAAATTCAAATTTATCAGCAGTATATCATCAATATATCATCTATGATTTCATTCAATATATCATGAGAAAATAAACAGAAGCAACATCACATCAAATATATAGTACACTAAAATTTGCGTGGAAACCCAAATGGGAGAAAACCACAAAATGATTTTCTTATATATCAAAGAATACATTCATTGGAAGCACCAAATTCCAAATTCTTCAGCTACAAATGGAAGGAGGACATGACCCCCTATTTACAGGATCCAACCTGAAGGAAGCTACAAATCTCTGAATTCTTTGGCTCCAACCAAAAGGAGGCTACAACCCCATGATTATCAAGCTCCAAACTGAAGGAATCTCCAACTCACTGTGTTCTCTGGCACCAACTAAAACAAAGCTACAACCCCCTTTCCTTGCCCCGTCCTACCACCCCGAAATACAAGTGTAGACCAAATTGTCACTACCACTGATATTGTCAATGATATGCCAATATGAGAAATTGGACTCTTGAATTGATCAAACAGTTGAATTCATTAAGTAATAAAGTTTCTCGCACAATTGATTTTTGGTTGAATATTATACTAGGAGGTTACATTATAGAATTTGCAATTGATTGTACCCAGTCTTATAGTGTTGCGGAGAGGGAATTCTTCAAGGGTCCATGCGGAATATTTATGAATGCAATGTCTACCTAGATAAAGATGTTGTTGTGCAACAAGAATGTTATGAATATGGAATCTGATTTCTAGGTGCCTTCGTGCACATAGGGGGACTGGGGGATGACCAAAGGATTGTCTGAGAGTGGAAAGATATGAAAAGGATGAATAAGGAACAAATGGATTGAGGATGCTAAGAGAGGAAGACAATGAATTAGACGAAGAGATTGGAGTATTTCATTGTGGGAAAAGGTTTAGGTACAGTAAGAAGGAGATTGTGGCTAAGAGAGAAGAGCATCATAGAGTGTTTGAGAAAAGAGACCCCTGCATGGTGCTTTAGATCAAACCATACATAGAAAGGAAAGAGAAAGAAAAGGATCCTTAGTGCAGTCTATTTGAAGAAGGAAGTCCATCTCAAATTGGAATCTGTGTCAAACCCATGACCCCGTGTGCGCCACCAAGATATGAAAAATAAATCGGAAATTTGTCAAGAGCAATTGTAGTTAGTGGAGGAATTTATAACATCAGTCTGAATAGTGGAAGTAGAGAAGCGATCCAGAGTCAGTCATCATCACTAAAGGTTAATACTATGCAGAATACAATGGCAGGAATATATAATACATTAAGAATGCTTGAATTCTAGGGAGTGGGGTTGGAAGACCCAGAGCATCATCTATTTGTATGTGAGACAATATGGACTGCGAATAATGTCCAAGATTAGGAAAAAAATATTTCCTAGTTAGCAAAAATGTTTATAGGTCGTGCACTATTATGGTACATGAACTATCAGACTACTACACTGGTAGGAAAACCAATGACATCGACAAAAATTGGACAAGCCTTATTAAAGGAATTTCAAAATCCAAAATTTGAGTCGTAGTACATCACAGAGATGAAAGAAATTGAGAAAATATAGACTAAGAAAGTTTGGGATTATGATCATAGGTTTAAATATGTGATGGGTATATTAACATTCCAGATTCCTAATGAACAACATAGATAATGGTTTATTGCAGGTCTATTGTTTCACATTTTTTTTCCTCTCACATAGAAGAAGGTCACATTGTAGTTAGAAGCATTAGAAATTATGATGAATTTAGAAGAATATCCTATAGGAGATGGCGCAGGGATGGAATAGGTTCAGTCACAACTAGTTGCGCTAACGATTCAGTTGTCATAACTGACGAAGGGAAAGGAAAGGCATGCAAAAGTTTGGTGTATTACATGTAATACAGAAGGCCATTGTAAAGATGAATGCCCATTATTTGTGCAGTATATGGTTACAAGGGCACCAAACCCATTGGAAAGAGGAGTGGGGTACTGTGAGATATGAAAGACATGGGGATATCATTTGAATACTTATCCATTATGTCAGAAGTACCAGAGTACGCCCAGGAATTTGTTTTGTAATTTTTGCAAGTCTGTAGGACATGATGATAAAGATTTGCATGCATTCCACTTAATGAGAGAGCACACTACAAATGCATATAGAATCCAAGAAGAAAATTCCATAGCAGAAGAAAGATTTCCATAGTATAATACTCCGACAGGATTTAATCAGGGTGGATGAGGAGGATTCAAAAGAGGCCGAGGACGAGGAGGATTTGGTAGAGGAGGAAGAGGACCAATCATTTGTTATAATTACAATAAACTAGGACATTTAGCAAGAGACTAACCAAATCCTTACATGACATGCACATACTACTGAGCATTGGATCATGTGATAGAGTATTATCCTCGATTGATATAAAAATGGTAGGCTCGAGGGAACCAAAACCAGAACATATAGATGATAGCAGCTGAGGATCATGACGATAGGCCTAGAATAGCAGTAGTTTTGCATGGAGGAACAAGAACCAAAGTGGATGTGACAGATCAAGGGAATATAATTCACCAGTGGGTAAGGAAAGAAGAAAATCTATTACCATTATTTGATGCAAGGAAAGAAAAAGAGACTTACCAAGAAGCAAGAAAAGAATTGATGGGAGCATAATGGATAGCATCAACTTTGACCATGCCACCATTATATGATAAACCACTGGTATATGATATGCCTCTAGTCTATGATCAATCTGAGAAACAAACTGATAAGGTAATTACTTTGAAGATATTTTTAAGAAGTTTCTTATATTTAATGAAGGATGAATCTACATTGAGTATTCGGCATGAAATGATTGACCATTGTGCCCAAGAAAATTATAAACATGTAGTACACAAAGAAGTTAACCATGTGCACAGTAAGAAGTGAACAAATAGGGAGTTCAGGCTTAGTGTGTAGATAAGATCTTACGAAATGGACAATATAATTATGGATTTGAGGTCTGATGTAAATTTTATACTGAGACAGACTTGGGAGATGATGGGCCAGCCGAAGCTGATTTGGTCTCCTATCTAGTTGATACTAATGAACCAACATAAGATCGTTCCAATTGGAAGGTTAACATGAGTAAATGTCAATATTGATGGAGTGTGGAGTGTAGCATACTTCGAAGTGATCGACATAGTAGAGGCTAGTACACCATATCCAACATTGTTAGGACTTGATTGGGATTTTGATAATCACACAATCATTGACCTAAAGAAGAGGCATATGGTATTTGAAGTGGAATACTTAGAGGTGATAGTGTCGTTAGACCCCATGGAAGGAAAAAGGTATGTAGAACAAGCAAAGAGAAAATAGATTGATAATATATATAATATGACTATGCAAATGGATGACTATGTCAATTCTACATCTAAAGGCATACTTAGTTGGAGGAGTATTATATCATGCACATCAGACTCGGAAGAGGCTTTGGATAATTGGAAACAAAGAATTCATGAAGTATCGACAAGGAAGTGTGCTCAAATTACTCGTGCATTGAGATGGATTGGAACCGAAATAGTCGAACCTCCAAGGTATAGTGGACTAACACCTATAGAATATTTTATCAATGGGTTTGTGTTAAGCCCTAATATTGGCTCATTACCACTTAATTGGGGCATATTAGATTAGTAATGTTATTTTATTTATGTCGGCTTTAGGCCATTAGTTGTAATTTAGATTAGTAATGTTATTTTATTTATGTCGGCTTTAGGCCA
>ML797229.1:215523-229765 GCA_009831015.1 Picea engelmannii | reverse complement strand
TTCTGTCAGCAACGCTTCCTGCCCAATCTACATCAGTGTATCCACTCAATGTGAATTTATGATCTCCATCATAGCTGAGACCATAATCTATTGTACCTTTAAGGTACCTCATCACATGTTTTGCAGCCACTAGGTGAACATGTTTGGGCTCTACCAGAAACTGACTCAAGGTGTTCACTGCAAAACAAATGTCTGGTCTGGTGTTCGTCAGGTATATCAGCGATCCAATAATCTGTCTGTACAGTGTGGCATCTATCAAGTCTAACAAAGTATCGACCAGGAGTATCAGCTTCGTTTCCATGGGTGTATTCATGGACTTACATTCTAGCATGTCGAATCTCTTTAGGATTTCGACTGTGTACTTCCCTTGGTTAAGAAAGATCCTTTCTAGACTCTACCATACCTCGAGGCCTAAGAAATAATGCATTAGGCCAAGGTCTTTCATTTCAAATTCTATGGCAAGTCTCTTTTTACATTTAGCGATGAGTTTTTCTTCTCCAGTTAAGAATAAGTCATCTACATACAGTAATAAGATTACTGATTCATTATCCATAATTTTGAAGTAGAGATTTGAGTCTGCTTTACTCTTGGTAAAGCCCAAGCTCGTCAAGAAACTGTCTATACGGCCATACCAATCTCTAGGGGCTTGCTTCAATCCGTATAAGGCTTTCTTCAATCTGCAGACATGAAACTTCCTGTCTTCAACCTCAAATCCTTGGGGTTGCTCTATATACACTTCCTCTTCGATGACACCATTCAGGAAAGCTGTCTTCACGTCCATCTGGTGCAACTTCCATTTCATCTTAGCTGCAAGAGCTATGATGGTCCTGATCGAAGTGTATCTGGCCACAAGAGCAAATGTCTCTTCATAGTCAATGTCTTCCTTCTGGGAAAAGCCACGAACGACAAATCTTGCTTTATACTTCTCAATACTTCCATCAGCAGCATGTTTTATTTCGAAGAGCCATTTTGATGATACCGCATCCTTACTTTTTGGACTAGGAACTATTTCCCATGCATCATTCTTTATTATGGATTGGTATTCCTCTATCATGGCATCTGCCCATTCCATCTTTTGAATGGCTTCTTCAAAGCAGGTAGGCTCCTCTTCTACATCAAAGCCGTGTAACTGGAGAATGGCTATGGTCTTTTCACCTGTCTCGAGGTTCCTTCTGGAACACCATACTTCTCTCCATCTTGAATAAGCTCTCTTGCCCAGGCAGGCTTTCTTTTATGGGAGAAGGTCATTTGAGGAGGTTCTTGAACTTTTGTTATATCGTGGTCTTCAGGAGTCTCCTCATCAGGGGAAGTTACGACAAAGTTCAAACTTCAAAAAAATGAAAGAAAAACGTTTTGGATCATTCCTAGAAATCTTGATCTCTCCACTGGTGCTAATGGCAACAAGATCCTTGGCTTTCTCCTCCTTGGATAGATTAACAATAACTTCCTTCACACCTCTCTAGCTCTCTCACACTTTAGAAATGAAACAATGACTAAAAAGGCAACCCACAACCTCTAAAACCCCCTTCACGCGCACTTTTTCTGTGCATTTACCCAGCATGCCGACACTTACCATCAACCCACAACATTTTCTCAATATTTCGCGAGTTAATGAAAGTGTGGCAACACTTTGAATATGTCGGAAATTTAGCGTTATTTTCCTAAGAAAATATCGCC
Organism: Picea engelmannii; assembly: GCA_009831015.1. NCBI lineage: Eukaryota > Viridiplantae > Streptophyta > Pinopsida > Pinales > Pinaceae > Picea > Picea engelmannii. The sequence continues at coordinate 228,088 of ML797229.1, read as the reverse complement.
CCCCACAAAATTGCAACGATATATCCGATATTTCCGATATATCGTTGATATATATAACAATGGTTTTACCATCTAAATTTACTCACATCCTCTCTATTTTTGTAGTTTTTCTCACAAGACTTGCAGGTTACCTAAGGGTTTGGAGTGAAGATTTCAGATCTAGAAATCTCTCTTTCTACCCACTTAAACCCTCTAAAAAATTATGTTTCTTATTTATGTTCTATTCTATACTTATTTGGGCATTCTAACATACTTAGATAGAGCTTATATATCTATTTTACTTGCTGAAATTTACACAAAAAAAATTTGGTTATTACTAACAAAAATTTTCCAAGTTTTTAGTGTGTTTGCAGCTTTTCCAGCAAGTTTTGTTTGCTGATTTGTTGCAGGTATGCACTATAAAGAGGAGGATCTACAGACCAAAAGGGGCCCAAAACGTCATATAGAGCCTCCTAAGTTGGAGTAATATCTTCCCAACTCTTTCTCCTTCTTTCTCGCATTGTAAGCAAGCCCTGTTGATCGCCTATTCAACTAGGGGGTCAACTCCATGTGCCATGAAGAGATGCATCATCAGATGCGAATTTGTCGAAGACAGTTTGGTTCTACTAGGCAATTTATGCCTCCAGCACAATTTTTTTGTAAACGAAATTTCTGCACCCCTGCATGGGTTAATAATGTAATAGGTTTGTATGAGTCATAGGTAGGTCAGCCACCTTGGGATCTATTCATTAGAGGAGTTCCTTTCACCGAGGGTTTTTTATCCTCAGGTTATTAATTGGGCTTTTCAGCCTTATTAATCTCCCTTGAGTTTTTCCCTGACACCAGCAATAATTCCTCCAAAGTGGTGAAGGGCGTTCTAACGAAGTGGTCTTCTGGTAGCTAGTGTTTAGGGATGATGTAAATGACCATGCAAGCTATCTTAGAAACTTTCGCGGAATTTCATCAAATCTAGATAGGTTTTTTTAATTAATTAAATTTAATTAATTTTCCTAATGTTAGGAATTTAATTATTTAATTAATTAATTGTTTTTGAGCAATTATTGTAAAAACTAGGTCTGTGGGTTTTTGCTAGGGGTATTTGTGCTCAAAAGAAATGGAAAGGCACCCCCTACACCCTTGGACCAAGTTTCATCTCAATCAGACAACCTTTGTTAGGTGTTTGTCCACCCGGAGTGTCAATCAGTCAAAACACCAATTTTTATTGCTAAGTCAAAATATAATTTTTGTAATTTTTGAGTTAATGGGGTAATGTATTGATGGAAAATGGAAAGAAAGATGATACCTAGCCTACCCAACCCACATCCTAACCTTTCCATACCCCCCTATGCACTCATTTACCCAAACACCCACGCCCTAGGGGGATTTGCGGCCCCCCTCACACATAAACCTTAGAAAATTCCATTCATTTGATTTGTGGGCCCCTCCCATGAGTAGTGCACCCTTCCTAACCTACCACCTCATCCTTACCTTGTCCCCACACTCCAACTCACATGCCACATCACCAATCCATACCCAAACCCTAAGTGGTGCACCCCTCTACTTCGGATGCTCTCTTGGACTTGGTTTTTGACACTTGGATCTCATCCAAGACGGGTGAGTTTGTCTCTCCAAGCATAAATAGAGCCTTTCCTCACTCATTTCTTCACCATTCTTTGAGCTAGTGTTACTCTACTGAAATTTCGCCCCACCTCTCTTGCTCTTTGCCTCTTGCTTCTATCTCATCTTCTCTTGAGAGTTTTGGAGCAACTTGTTGCTGCAACACTCTCCTCTTTGGATTAATAAAAAGCTTTGGAGGATTTGGATTGACTTCTGATTGACTTCTGATTAATAAAAAGTATTCTGATTGACTTCTTGCATATGAGGTGACATTGTTCATTTTTTGCATATGGTGTAGTGTTGAGTAGATCTTTGGTAAAGTAGTTTACTTGAATAGATTAGCAAAGAGTAATAGAGTATTCTTGTTGGTCTATACATGTTGGGTAGCTAGTGGTGTGAAGTATTTCATATTTTTAGCTTATTCATGCATGTTATCTATTTGTATACCTCACATATTGCTTGAGTTTTGCAGGTTTGCCTCAAGGGATTGTTGGGATAGCCTCAAGAAGGAGTCTTTCCTCAAAGCCCTTTTTAAACTCCATGCTTTGCTTAGTCTGATTTTCTGTTCTATTTCATCATATTTTTCAGTTTGATAACCATCTTAGATAGGTCATGTAAATCTTATTTTACTTGGGTAATTTTATGTGAAAAAATTCTGCCTAGAAACATAAATTTTTCGTAACTTTTCTTTGTGTTGTGCAGCATTTTCAACAAGCAATAGCTTGTTGGTTTTTGCAGGATCTTACCAGGGACAAAGGGTTATGCTGCCCAAATTCAGCCACACAACACTTCAAGAGCTTCTCCGCTAGTTGGGTAACGAATCTCTTCTTCTATCTATTCATTTCTAGCATTGTAGCAAGCCCCCGGGAAGTCCCCTTGAGGCTTGCATTCTCTTGTATCTATTTCATCCATTGTAATTTATTTTTGCAAGTTAGTTTTCTGCCTACACCTTGGGAGAAAGATTGGCTCAGCCAACCTCCCAATATTGTTTGGCTAGGACTTAGTTTAATTTCATTATTGGTTATTCTTTTGCCCCACTTGTCACTAGGACAAGGTTGTGTGGCTAGCTTGTTTCAATAATAATTACATTTTTCTTTCCAACCCTCTTTGGCACAGCAATGGTAGGCTTGCCTCCACCTTGTGCCATTGTGAGTGGTTTGTTTTTCACTTTCAAGTTTTGTTTAATTAAGTTGCCTACACCTTGGGAGAGACATCCCCATATCGTATGGCTAGGATGTTAATATGTTGATGATTTGTTATTGCTTACATGGTTAAAAAAATTTAGCGATAGACATCACACATATGCTCATCTTAGCTTAAGCCTTGAGGCATAGTTTCATTTACATGTTTTAAGTTTTATCACAATCTTAACCCATAGCACCTCTAAATGCAACATACATACTTGGTTAAGTAGTTATGTCTTAAAGCAATCTCTTTTTATTGGCAAACGTATTATCTCTCAAGCTTTTAGTTCCTTGAGCTTGCAAATGGTTTATGTTTGAGTACATGGTGTAGGAACACAAGTCTTTCATTTCAGCAAGTCATCTTCATTTTCTTAGCATTCTTTTTAAATGGGTTAACTTACATGGCTAAGTGGCGATAATCTAAGCAATTTTTTGTTATACTTGACAAGTCGTTCTTGTCTTTCAATTCACTCTCTCTTTTCAAGTTTACATGCATACATGGCTCAGTAAATGATGATGTGAATGATATTTACTTTCAGCTCTCCTTTACATGTTTTAGATGTGTTCATAAGCTTCATTTTCATAATCTGCAACACACTTTCACAGTGATTTAAGTTTCGGTTTTGGGCATAATTCACTGTTTTTGGGCACTTAAAACTTATCAAAACACTCACCAACACTTCTTAAAACTTAGTCCTAAGCCTTAATAATATATTAGACCAACTAGGACACCTAAAATCCACCATCTTCACCATTTAAAACAGGAATTGAGGAGGGCAACGGAAGGTGATAGGCCAGGGACGGTCTCACGGCACGAAGGAGTGTCATTTCCATAAAAATTCAATTATTTGGTCTGACCTGTGAAGCTAGGGTGGGCCTCGTTGCCTTCACTTCTTGAGCATCCAACAGCTATTTGGCAATAGGGGGAGGAGGATTAAGGTTTGACACTTAGTTAGGAGGGTAACTAAAATCTTTAAGCAACTCCTAACCACTTAGTCTTCTAGGCAATCTTCTTTTGGATATATCTTATGGTTGTTTAGAGCACTAGTTGCAAGCACATACATCTTTTATCTTTCATGCAAGTTGTGGTTTAGATATCTAAGTGTTAAATCTTCCAAGTTGTGTTGAGCATTTATCTTTCAAGTATTTCATATCTTTCAATTAATGCTCTTTGTGGTGTGATTCAACAAGAGATAGTGCATCCCACTTGGAGGCATCATCTTATTGGATCTTGAATGCTTTTATGGTTGTCATTGAAAAGCGGTCCAATTACTATTGGGCATACTTGGCTTTATGTGAATGATCTTCATGTTTTGAATATTTTTTGGATTCTCACATTTGAGCACTTGGTTAATCTTGTTTATTTGTATCTTATGTATCTCATATATCTTGTTTATATCTTTTTGTAACATCTTTCATTTATTGTTGTAAGTACTTGTATCTTTTGTTGTGAAGTAGTTGTAATTTTGTAATCTTTGTAGTCTTTTTGTAATCAACCTCCTTCAACATAGTTGACCCCTTTGCCCAACCTTAGGCACTAGTCTTAGTTGACTTAGGGAAGGGTTTGCTTAACATAAGTAATTGTGCATCTTGCATTGCTACCTTTGCATCATAGGTTAGTACTCCCCCCAAACTTCTAATTAATTAAAACCAACTCCTAGAACATAAACGTTAAATCATATCTAGTAACTAGGGTCTACCCCCCTTGGCTTCCCTAGGAGTGAGCCTAGAAGGAAGACATTCCAGTCAAGGTGACAGTGTGGACTGCAAACCTAGGCATTGTGCCTCCAAGGACACACTAAGTGAGCCGGACTTTGCTCATGTTTGCAAGTGTGTATTAGGATGACAACAAGCCCCAAGAGAGTCTCTAGAGCTTGCACTTCTCATAAAAAGTAATTTTCTGCATTTTTACTTTTCATTTGCCTACACCTTGCATAGTGGAATGGCCTAGCCACCCATGCAAAATCGTAAGGCTAGGACTTAGATTTAATTTTTTGTTTTAAGTTTCATTTTGTTTGCCTCAATTGTCCTTAAGACAAGGTTGTGTGGCTAGGTTTAGTTGCTTTCCTTTTTCAAATCAAGTTTTTCCTTTCTTGCATTCTTTTGCATACACCTAGCAAAAAGGATTGGCTTTGCCACCCATGCTATATCGTAAGGCTAGTTTAGTTTGTTAGATAGTTGATGGTTTATGCTTCTAGTTTCTCTTTCAAGTTCATATGATATCTTAGTAGTTTAGAAGCATTTATTTCCATTCACTTTCTTGATTAAAGCCCATGGAGGCATAGTATAACTCTTGTACATTTCTTTCAAGCACTTGTCATTTTCATTCAAGCACTTAACTCGAGTAACCTTAATCATTTAATCAATTTATCTTAATCTTAAGGAATCAATTTATTTAGTTTAATTAGATCACCTACTATTGTCCCAACTTTGCTATCAAAAAAGGGACTTGAGGAAAGAACTTGGGGTGCTAGATCAGGGATGGTCTCACGACACTAGGTATCCCCCTAGTTTGAGTACCTTTGTTTCCCGGATTAACCTATGGAGCTAGGGTAAGGCCTTGTTTTCCTTACTTATTGAGCACCCAACAGTCCTTCTGGTATAAGCGGGGAGAGTTTTAGGGAAGTCACATAGTTTAGGATTCACGATTCACTTAATCAACCTTAATCCTAAAATTTATCCATTAACCTTGGCTTAATTTCACAATCCTTTTTATGGTTTATGCTCTCTAATTCATGCTAGCATTTCAATTTCAARTTACTTTACAAGCATTTTTATTAAGCACTTGTGGATGATTAAGCTAGTAAACTAAASTGGCRCGTMTTTGCCTRTGGAGGCTTTATTTCATGCTCTATCTTTGCCATCTTGAGTTGTGCACTTGCCCTTGGAGGCCTTCTTTTGAGTACTTTCATTTGTCTTTGAATTGTGTGTTGAAGMCATTGAAACAACCCCTTGAAGTTACGCATCTTGTGGAGGCACTTCATTGTTTGGGTCTGTTGGCTTGTTGTGTTGTGGTGATCTTTTCTTGAGTAATATTTTCTCTCCCTGCACAATCAAACCAAGTTAGATTTAAKTTAGTGCTTGTTTCCTTTCTTTGTTCATAGTTGTATATTGTTGTAGTATCTAATTCTTTGTTTTCTTTTATATAGATAGTTGTTTCATTTACTTGTATCTAATTCAATTGTTTTGTAAAGTAATTATTTTGTATCACACTGAAAACCTGTCCAACTAATATACTGATATGAGTGTGATGAGTCCTCTAGATGTACATGTTGTGAACCACCTGCCAAGAACCTATCCAATCCTTAACCCTTTAGCAATAAAAGATCTTTGACCATGTGCCAAGTTTGATTTAGCACTCACGAACCATTGATGCCGAATGGTGAGCTCTGTAATTTTGAGTTCACCCCATAATGTATCTGACAAACCATCATTGTTGAATGCCTAATATAAATTTAAAAAAAAAATCATTTTGAGTATTAACAAGGCAAAGATGATGCAATACATGATGCCTACTCCTCTAGCAGATGATGAATGCACAACAACATAGTCTATAGCAACAATCTCCTCAAAATATACCCTCAGTGATTCCCCTCACGCTACCAGTCCTTCTGGTTGTACATAAAGATCTCGATCCCTAAATTTCACAGATCTCTCAATGGGGATAAACTAGACTCCCAAATCTGCAATCTTGAATCCTATTTCAAGACAATCCAATCTAACTAGACCTTAGAAGATAATGGTGATCGAAATGCATATGGCAGAGCAATCCCTCAATTGTTGGCGCACACACAAGACATTGGCTTTTACAAATCAATGGCCTATTGGTAGCTAGAATGATTTCAAAACCATCATTAGAAAATGGTTTTACCCACTATGGTACAAGGATGTCGTGATGGCTCAATGATTGCAACTCAAACAATTCACTAGTCAAACTTAAGGTATTCAACAAGCTCTCCATTGAACTTAAAACTCATCAATCTCTCTATATGTGGTTTCAATTTTTGCAATTAAAACCACATTATTTGTTTTTGGAATATATACCCAATCTCTAGTCCAATACTCCTACCAAAATTTAACACAATATCTATTATTCACCTTGAAATATCAGATTTATCTTAGATATACTAGATTTTAAAGACAATTTATCATTCCTGATTCTTAGGCACAAGATAAGATAAAAATAAGACAAGATGTCAATGTCTCTGAGGTCACAACTCACTTTTTAAAACCACATGTGGGTACTGTTATCCATGAAAGTTGCACTAGGATGGACTTCTAGCGAGCCGCCAAAGATTGAACATTATTGTTCAAAACTCAGAGTTCAGAGGTCCAGCCAAGCAATAAAGACCAACTTTTTCACATTTTTCCATAAAAAATTGTAATAAGAGATGTTGCATGATGAACTTGTAAAAGGCCTTAGCCACCTTTGACTTAGGCATGAGTTGTTACTCTAGAGTGTTTTTTTTACTTATTAATTATATTTTTTCGTTTTTAGACAATTTATAATTTATGAGTTTTTTCACTCAATTCCGCCAAAGCTAGAGTATATACTCATGGTTAGGCCTTAGAATGGATCTAAGCTTAGTGTCTAATGTATATTACCATGCTAAACATACTCCTAAAGTCTTATGGAAATATGCTAAGTCCCCCTTAGGTTTTTTTAATGTTTTCAGATAATATAAAATTTCCCGCAAAACGGGATATTTTAATTGTAATTGTTGAATAATTCTAAAAAGTGGTACTAGGAGGCATCATATGCCTTAGGGGTATTCATTTTCCGTCTTAGAATACCCACTTTACCCACAAACCAACTTTCGAGAGAAAAATAATGATTATTAATCATTAAAAAATTAATTTCTCTCGAAATTAGCCAAATAAAAGACAATTAAAAGGAAAAATCAGGATTCCTTAAAATAGGGAAACAAGTCTCCCACATGTTCCTTTTGTCTTGAGTCTTAAAGAGAGTTGTTGGATCTTTCCTAAAATGAGAAATCACTTATCCTTAAGTCGATTTGAGTCTAGTCGTCGTTTCCATTTCCACTAAAGCGCTTTTCTATCCCAACTCGCACGCTTTTCTTGAATAAGAAGCATCCACTTACACGCTTTTCTTGAATGAGAAACATCCACCTTTGCTTTCACCACTCAACTTAACTCATCCTTTTGTGCTTTTTCCACTCACCATCCACCTAAACCTTTCCATCTTTTTGCTTTCAAAACTCGCCATTCACTCAAGCATAACTCACCTTCTCATTAAGGAAACCCTAACTACTCACTTGGCTATTTAATGGAGGCAACCTAGCTCTTGTAAGTTAGTTGGATTTTGGGAGTTGATGCTTGCTATTGTAATACTATTGTAACACTCGTTTGGAAGATTGAATAAAATACTTAGGAGGTTTATGGTCATTGTTATAATGTGTGGATGCTTGGACAATTGTGCATGATCTTGAGGTAACTTGGTATTTGATTCAATTTTTTGTATATCTACTTCATATAAAGCCTTGAAGGTGTGTTAACACATAACAGGATAGGATTTATTCAATTTTTTTATTGCTTAGATCATATTATCTTCCTATATTCAGAGATTTAAAGATGCATATTTTTCCAATGAACTAATGTGTGTTTTCAAGTCTCTTTTGTAGGAAATATTTTTCTAACAAGTGTTTGCAAGGATTGGAAAAGATCAAACAAGTTACTCAAGCTTGGAGGAGAGTGGGATAGCAAATCTGTCCTTCAACTTCTTCAAAATATAGAAAATAAATTCCCTCTTTCATTGATCAAAGGACCCCATAGCCCAAGATTCAAGTTTCAAAGAGAAGACCCTCTCTTTCTCTATCTCTCCTTAAATTCAAAATTCTTCTTCAAATTATTTTTTGTTTTGCATGCAAAGATAGTTCATTTTTAAAGATAAACTAATTGAAATCTTATGCATGCATGACCTTCTAGATCTAGGCAAATGTTTCATCTCATAATCAAAGCTAGATCTAGGAATAAATTTCACTTTTTGCATGTTCTTTATTCAGATTTTTTTAGGCAAAAAAGTAAAGTGTTTTAAATTTTAATTGATTAGATTGAGCTATGTAGTATCTTAACTTACTGTTTTATAAAAGCAAGATAAGCTGACTAAATAGAGAATTTTTCTAGTTTCTTAAGTTGTCTATAATTCCAAAAAATCTTCTTTTATACTTAGAAAAATTTGCAGAAAAGTTGAGTTTAAATTTTCATTTTTCGAAACACTTTTAAAGGTGTCTTTTAGGTGAATTTGATCTAATTTATTCGTTGTTTTCTAGCAGGTCATCGAATAAATAGGGAGAAACTCTGCCCGATTTGACCAATATTGGAGTTGTTTTGATCTCGAAAGTGAACTATTGAAGACTAGTTTCAAAGAAAACCTTGTAATACTTGTGATCCCAAGTTATAAGGATCATAAGTCTTCCAAAAAGAAAGAAAGGCAATTGCAAAAGTAAATCAATAAAATAAGTGAGGCTAAGGAGGCCTCACTCTTTTCTCTTTCCCCCTAAGGGGGGAACCGGTGTGTTGGTGTGTTCAGTTTTCATGCATGATTTCCTTTTTTTGCTTAAAGTTTAATCTATCTCATAATCTAAGATCAAGTAAAAGGAATCAATTTCACAATATTAAAGCACTACACAACCTTCATAGATTAGATTTCAATTTCAATCACAGGAATCTTTAATTGTTTAGGTTTCTTTCATTTTCAGTTTTCTCATTTTTGCAATTTTCAATTTGGCGAATAAACCGTCTCCTCGGCTCCTCGAAAGACGCTGGTCAGTGAAGACTCTAGTAATTACAAAACATTTCAATTTCAGTGTTTTTCTTATTTGTTTAAAATAAACAACTCCCCTCAGCGCCCAGTACGGTTCCTGACCCTTCCAGTTGCGAGCTAGTCTCGATCTGCTGGGAGTAAGTTTCATACACGTTGGGCTGGTCAGTGGTGATAGAATAATTAGGGAAATCTCAATAGTTGCTACTTTAATGTGCGGGAAAACACCTAAAGGGAATCTGTGAAGTAAGGCGGGCCCTCTCAGGACTTGGCTTCCCACCTGTTTTGGACATCCGACGCCTTTAGTGAACTTACTGGTGAGGTCCCTGGGGCTTCGGTAAGTTCTCCGAAAGTTTCCAAACAAGGAAGTAGCGTCTAAAGAGGCCACACAACCTTTCATTAATCGACCATTAATTTACCTTAATAAAATACTCGATCTACATTGCCCACGAATCCTTTTAAGGCACTGGTCTCATTTACACATTTTTGCAAAGCCATATGCTTCACATTCTTTTTCAGTCATTCACTTGGAAGCAAATTTGAATTTACTTGCATCTAACAATTGTGTCTTAAGTATCATTTTATGCAAGTGTATGTTTGATATATATCGTGGTGAATAATTGATCTATGTATTTTTTGCTTCATGCTGATTAATGAAAGAATAAACTCCTAGATTCATTTTTTGCACTTAGTTTAGTTCAATCCTTAGTATATTTGTTAGGGACTACCCCCTTTGGCTTCGCTAGGAGTTAGCCTAGACGGAGGAGTTGAGGATTAGGTGACAACACCTTAACTCTCACTTGCCCCCAAGGACACACCGAGCAGATTGAAGATTTTCCAGGTGTGTATAAGGCAGCAACATGTACCAAACACAACTTGTAGTTTAGGACGTTTACCCCCCATAATTGAGATATCTTATTTGGTATATTTTTCTATAGTCCATCATCCTTGAGAAAAAGCACCTTTCTAGACCCATTAGGACATACTAGCATAGGTATATAATAGGCTTGCCAAGCATGACCATATGAGAGATAAAATATCTTAAAGCCTGAATTTTATGCGTCAGAATAAAATGATACACATTAGGCACAACCATAGTGCAATTACAGTTGCAGTTTTAAGGGATACCATTTGCTCATACAACTCTATTTGACCCTCAATACAAGCAAGGTATGCTCTTGGAAGAAACACTTCCTACTATTGCCAAGAATAAGTATTAGCATGCATATTGATGTCACAAGATTAAAAATCAGCTATGTAGGGTAAGGTTTTAGATGAGAATGCAAAAACCTTCAGATAGAGACCAGAAAAACCAGAAATAAACATGCAAAGTATGAATGGAAAGATTCATGAGATCCAAGTTTTTTGCAAAGCAGCAAGCCTATTTTAGTTGCTAGGATTCGAATCAAATTAACAAGAATAGCAACCTAATTAAAGTGGTCTTCCCAACTCCTGGAGGTCCAATAATCAAAATAGAGCCTCCATCCTCGACCAAGTCCCGTACCAGCCCTGCAGTCCCAGGAATTGCACGGCCAACACGACATGTAAGGCCAATTATACGCCCTGTGCGGTTTCGAATAGCACTGATACGATGCAGGGAGCGATCAATACCCGCGCGATTATCATCTCCAAAATCACCCACCTGAAAAATAAAATTTACAACTGAGTTTATGAAGCATAAAGTATCTGTCACCAAGTACTAACTTTAAATGGGTTTCAGAAAATTGAATGAAGTAAATAAAACTAGACCTCCTTTCTTGAGTTCTCCAGAAACTACAAATTTGACACACACTATGTTATAATTCATGCGAGTCAAATGCAGAATTACATACTGACAGACAAATATGTAACAATTAAATGCTTGTTATGAATCACTTTGGATATCATATTAATGGTACAACAGACATTTTTAGAGTTTCATGAATACTGTGTGAAATTCTAGTAACTAAAATTTCAGGCACAACTTTGCACTAATAAAGAAGTCAAAAGTTCTTTTGGTTCAGAAAATACTGATTCCTAGCCCAACAGTTACAGCATAAAATTCATGCCAATCATGTGATCAAAGGTTCCTTATAATGACTTCCCCATAGTGTTGCGTAGCCCCCATTGTTCAAGTCATACAAGCAGACTGAAAACATTAAATTAAATGGCATTCCCTCGTAGATTGATATTTTATTGAATATTTCGTACTCGGGACTAAGAAAACTTATTTGGCCTAGTTGCTTTAAAGTAGCAGTATTTACCCTCAAGTCACTATGGTACCCAACTCTAGTATGATACATATCTCTCTGGGTAACCAATCTCTTTAACACCTACTCTAAGAATATAATTTCTACTAGACCTCTTTGATGTTTCTAGGTAGCTAAAGTTTCATTTAAAACTCTCACCACGAAGCCTCTGGAGTCTGAACTCACAAACATACTCAGAACCCAAAGGACTCACCTCTCTCAACCATTTCTCTTAAAATGTCAACTGAGACAAGGTTTATATGTTTATTATTATTATATGTTTATATGTTTACTATCTTAATGTGAGAAATCTTACATGTCCACTCTCCAGTTGTTCACGATAGATCGGTACTACTTTGCACCCTTTCTAAATTTGTTCTGTAGAGTGTGCTTTATGTCAGTGCAGAAGTCTGTCCCAAGCTGTTGATAGAATTTTCCCATAAACATTTTAGCAAATTAGCATGTCCTTAGTGCCATATTCAAATCTAAGAGTCAAAACTCTTTAATTCAATTTATGGGCTGAAACTATCAATAGATGATCAATGGATCAGTAATCTAAATGAATCTAGTACAAGTTAAATTTGGCAAGTGAAATTTAAACTGTGTTGCCATCTTAGTTTGTAGGAATGAAGAGACCTTAAAATTTAGCCTTTTAATGTCCCACCAAATTCATGTTGAAAGGTCACCTCCCCACAACTATTCAGCATTGCCATTCTTCGAAGAGCAAACATATAGTATCTTTCCTTTCAAACACTTTAATGTGTAGGAATGTTCCT
>ML797229.1:148161-158749 GCA_009831015.1 Picea engelmannii | reverse complement strand
AATGCGCTGGAAACTGCTCCAATAGAAGCGCCTTGGCCTCTAGACTGAAATGGATGAAACAATGACTAGTGTTCCTCATAATGTGCTAGACCACCATCATCCAATGAACCATGTTGATCAGTTGAGCTGAATGAGGAGGGAGGCATCTGAGGGGCTGCAATCTATGAAGAATACTGTTCATTATCATCATCATCGGGATCATTGTCTTCATTGCAGGCCATAAGACATGATCTCCTCTAGTTACCCCTAGGTGAGAGGGGGTAACAAGCTTTTAGACGAGCAACCCCAAGAGGAATTAGAATAGGTTTTCTCATTTGAAGCAGAGAGTTGCACACTAACCAGATGATGGAAAAAAAGGAAGAATCTTCTCCAGAGTCTGAGCATGAAAAAGAAGATCCTGACCATGAGAAAACCAAAGATAAAAGCCTCAAATCTCAATTAACGATAGTTCTTCTTGAATACATTTTTGCACTTCCTTCAAGGTTGAAGCAAATGTTGATATCCCTACTTGTGAAAGACACATCAATGCCGAAAGGCTTGACCCCTGCTTCCAACAGCTAAATGTATACTTCGGGATTCATGGGTATAAAGATGAGAAAAAGATATATTTTGCAAGACTGAAGATTACTGTCCATGCATTAGTATGGTCATAAGCTAGATGCATGGCTTAGAATGGAAAAAGAAACCTTCACCAGTTCCGTGGGAGGAACTCAAGAAGCTGCTGGAAAATTAATTTTACCTTATTGGGTATCAAGAAGAGTGGTTGATTAAATGGCAATACCTCCACCATGGCAAGGGTAAAGTATTCAAGATTACACTACTGAATTCACAAAACAAGCCATACTGTTAGACGTCAAGCTTGAGGATCAGCAGACCTTGATCAAATACCTAGGAGGCTTACCTGGCAACATTAGAAGAGAGCTAAGCCCTCTTTGAGTAAAGAACCTCGATGATGTATGTAAGAAGACCTTGTTTGTTGAGGCTAAGAACAGGAAACCAACAAAGAATGGAGAAATGGAAAACCCAAAGGAAGATACCAACAAGCGAAAGATGGAAGAAAGAAGACTTCCGACACTGTGCAACCAGGGACAGCAGTAAGAATCATTGCAATAATTGCTACATTGATGGCCATACAGAGACAAAATCTTGGAAATTGAACCCAGAATTGCATCCTAAAAATCGGAAGAAAGTGTACAAGCGAGCAAGCACTCACCTATATTGAGTGACAAGAATTGGAATGCGACTCTGGTCTGGATGAAAACATTACTTGTATGAACATGAAGGATAAGTTGGAGAAACCTAGTGCTGAGAAAGAACGAGTCTTCTGCATCAAGATCTAGATGAAGATGACAAAGGTCACTGCACTGTTTGACCCAGGAAGTAAAAATAATCTAATCTCCGAGGCATTTGTGCAGAAATTGGGATTGAAGACTCATAAGCATCCAGAACCCTATCCATTCGGATAGCTCCACACAGACACCAACTGCAAGTTACAAAAAAATGTAGGTTCAAATTTGGCATCTCAGTTCATTTCATTGATGAGGTGGATAGTGATGTAGTCCCATTAGATGTCTATGAGTTAGTCTGTGGAAGCCCTTATTTGTGAGATCGTGGTGCCATATACCTTAGAATATGCACCAATATAGACTGATTAAATATGGAAAGTCATTACCAGTTAATGCTTGTAAAGGGAAGCAAAAGATATCTCTGGTTTCGTCCAATCGAGCCAAGAGATTAGTCGATGCAAGTAAGCAACTTGTAATGACAATTATGAAGCAGCAGGGTAATCAAGCTCTAAAAGCAGAGTCTTCAAATAGAAGTTTGCCTCCAAAGAGAGAGATGAAGCATGGAAAGAAACTGTCGTCCGGCTCAATAGAGTTTTTGTAGAACCAAAAATCTCCAAAATGGGGAGGTCCGAGACTAAAGGATTGGAAAAGGAGAAAAAGAAATGCCATGTTGGCTCCGGGTCGGCCTAACCGCCTAGCCAACAAATAAGCAGTTGGCAAACAGTTATCTTGGCAAAGGGACTAAAGCAGGAAAAAGAAAAGGCAAGACATTTTCTTCCAGCAAGAAGAGAAAAAGCAGTCTGTGGATCACAGCCTGTTGCAGCAGCAAACTAAAGCGAAGCGTCAGAGACAAAGAGGATAGCAAGTTCACAACTTTTTTCTGTAGCAAAACGTAACTGGAAGACAAAAAGGGGCACATTGGTAAAATCCTGTGTTGTACTGCAGTACCTATCAAAATTTAATTAATAAATGCTGGAAAACAATTTCTCCCAAAAGGGCTTTTCTCCAGTTAAAAAAATGTGTGTGCGGCTGTGTATGAATGCTGTAACCTATGGTTTGCTTTGTGCACTTTTGTTGATTTATTGCGCAGATGTTTGGCAGTTATTAGCTGAATTTCCGCACAAGTTTTTGCCATCTGTGGAAGATTTATCCTGCACAGATAAATGAGTTAGAAGCCCTTGGTGACGCTAAGCATCAGACAGTAAACCAACCCCCAGCGGGGGAGTATATCCAATCGCAACATCCATCAGGTTTAAACACCCCAGTTTTCGGGATTAAACTCCGAGGCTGTTACAGATCAAGCAGAGTGGAACAAATTGAATACAAATTACGGTGTAAAATCTCCATCTTTTTTCTTATCGTGGACCTTTTGCTGCTTGTTTTGATCGACTCTTCTCGCTTCTTAGCCCTTGTTCAGCCCATCCCAATTTGTTTATATATATATATATATATATATATATATATATATCCTTTCAGCCTTTCTGTGTTTGAAAATACTTAATAGCATGAATGAGAAAAAGTACAAGACAAAGTACTGAGAGATGCATCACTAGTAAATGGACTATTTGTAAAATTTACCAATGAGATTGCATATTCCAAGTCGTGGAAAGTTACAGGATCATCCGAAATTATCCAGTCTCCAGAAGGAAAACGAGCGAGAGGTCTCCTTCCTAGGTCCATCACAATTTCTACCAAATCCTGAATCTCTTCATGCTCACTCAGAATCCTTCTTATTCTCTTGGGCACGATTTCGAGAAGCTGGGCTAACTCAAGCTCAAAATTCGGGTGAGGCACCGACCCCTGTTGTAAAGGGGAATAAATTATCGTGGGGGAACCAAAACGGTGCAGAGGCTTTCTTATTATTGTGGGGCGGCTGCTGCTGCTAGTACTGCTACCTGTGAGCGAAGATGGGAATGGGAATGATCGAATCTTCCGCTTAAGCCTTGAATTGCGAGACGACCCAGAAGAAGCAGAAGCATTTACATTTACACACAAGTTTGCATTGTCATATATTATCCTCAAAGGCCTCTTCAACTGACTCAATGCTGCCGCTGGAGTGGATAATAGGTAAACATTGCAATGATACGAGGAGCTCTGCAGTTGTAGGAGCAAAGAATTCCTCAATTTCATTTTCATTTTAGTGGACGAGGGAAGATCAATGCAAACAGTAGCCAAGCAAATCAAATGCAATTCCTGAGACACCCAATCCTAGTTGCTGAAAGCTAGGTGCAGTCTAGAAGGGGAATTTGGGAGTTCCCATGGGTGTGAGAATGCAACAGAGATATAAAAATAAGGTAGTAATGGTCGTGTTGAATACATGCATGCTCACAAGAACACGGGAGAGTGAAATGATAGGCCATTTTTCCAGGTGATAAGGTGCGAATATAATTGGAAAACAAAGAAAGAAGATTCCTTAGAATTTAGCTTTCTCTTTAATTCTCATTTCAATTTCAATGAAATTTCGAAATCAAACTCAAGCGAACATGATTGGAAAACAAACAAAGAAGATTCCTTAGAATTTAGCTCATCAATTCAAACTCAAAAAAAAAAAACATATCATCATTGGCATCTAGCATGGGCAAACCACGCTTCTTTTCATATCTGGCTTATTATCATAAAAATTTCTAAATCAAACTCAAAAAAAAATGTATATCATTGGCATCTAGCATGGGTAAACCACGCTTCTTTTCATATCTGGCTTATTATCATAAAAATTTATAAATCAAACTCAAAAAAATATATCATCATTGGCATTTAGCATGGGCAAGCCATTTTGATGTTGATGTTTGGATAATATGGGGAAAAGATAATAATTAATAATATAATTATTATTGATTATTAAATATAGTATATAGTAAGTAAATGATAATAATAAATAGTTATTGATTGTTCAAGGGACGCATCTTTTCATGGATGGTCACCTTATGTTCTCTATATATGGAACACTCATCATTGTAATAATAAATTGAATATCTCTCATATTTCATATGAAGAAAAACAACATGGTATCAGAGCAGGACTAGGCTTTACTCCCTCACGAAAGAGCCCAGAAAGATGGGAGTTTAAAGA
Organism: Picea engelmannii; assembly: GCA_009831015.1. NCBI lineage: Eukaryota > Viridiplantae > Streptophyta > Pinopsida > Pinales > Pinaceae > Picea > Picea engelmannii. The sequence continues at coordinate 154,394 of ML797229.1, read as the reverse complement.
TCCTACTTGTGTTTACTAAGAAGATGAGTTGTGCATAACCCTAACCGGTCACAACATGGAAAGCAAATTAGCTATCAACATTTTTTTTATGCCTCTCGGCCCTAGATCGATACGACTTGCATTACAAGCACAGGTAGAACAATTGTTTTGGAGATGCCAAGACATCATCAATTAGAAGTTTAAATCTGGATTTTTTCATCAAATCGGATCACATATTATGGGTTGTGATGCATCTATATTATTGGATTCTACTGCAACAAACTTAGCAAAGACAGAAGTTGTTGCAAACCATTTCCTGGGAGGACTCGACATCATCGACAATGCCAAGGCTTCCATAGAGGCCGAGTGTCCAGGAGTGGTATCGTGTGCAGATATTCTAGCTTTGGCTACGCGAGATGTCGTAGGAATGCTTGAAGTTGGTCCTTCTTGGACTATGTGAACAGGGCACAGAGATTTTGCAGAGCCATCCACGCAAAGCACTCGAAATGCAATTAATAATCGAGTCTTATTGGATAATGTGTAGGATTTTTTTTTTAAGTTACAGGAATTCATTTTCTGTAGAATCCTTGTATTTGGTATAGTGGTAGAAATATTATTCGATGGTTAACCAGAGCACGAATAATATTACACATTTGGCATGGCAGTCACCGGTTCCATATCTTTTCGGCGGAATGGCTATGATGATATCCTTGATTGCAATCGCCTTGTTGATTCTTGTTTGCTCTTATTAGAAACTATCTAGTCAAGTTGGGCAGAGTAACAATGAGGGCCTTGATAATAATTTTTTCTTTTGTTGAAAGCGAGCAGAAGAATATTGAAGCATACGTCGAAGATAGAGATGAGAAAGTGATAGTGATTATGGCTGGGGATGAAAGGATAACATTCCTTGTCAAGCCTGCAATGTCTAGGACTGAGACAAGAATCATATCATTTGACAATTGTTGTCTTTTATTCTCGATGAAATATTTAAGTCTATCGAAGAAGAGGAAGAAATTATGTGTGTCGTTAAGAACATGATCAGAAACGAACATAGCTTAGTCTGACCAGATTATAGAGCTCAACCATACAGAGCCTCGAGGGACAACAATAACCTTTTCTATATTGTTGATTTTTGAGGCAACATCATGAGACATTCTCCCCAGAGGGTCATGTGTGGACTAGTAGGGAGGAATGTAGACTTCATCTTGACATTCATCATGGTCAGATGAAGGAACCGAGACAATAGTTTCACGAGGAAACCTTTATAAGTCTTGTGAGACATTGGTTCCATGAGAGAACCTCGTTATGTTTTAGACATTGGTTTCATGAGGGAACATCGATATGTGAAGTATGGTCCAAGATGACTTAGCATGATCAACATTTTTTTGTGGGTAGATGCATCCATGATTGCAGTGTATGTTCAGAATAAAATTCTTCATATTGTCTGAAACCGATGCATAATCTCAATGTCCCATCTTTCTTTTTCAGGAATAAAACTGGGGCACCCCAAGGTGACACACTTATGCATATATACCCCTTCTTCAAAATCTCTTCAAGCTACATTTGCAACTCCTTTAGGTATGGTGTACTCATTTTGTAGGGAGTCTTTGATATTGGAGTTGCTCCAGGCATCAAATTTATAGAGAAATCAATATCTCTCTTTGGGGGTAGTCCTGGTATCTCCTTAAACACATCCTCAAAATATTTCAGGACTGAGTGATCCTCCATATTTGTCACCGTATCCTTAGGTGCTTCCTTCATATGAGCTACAAATATTTGACATCCCTTCCTATAACACTTATTCAACTGCATTGTTCCTCCATATGAGCTACAAATATTTGACATCCCTTCCTATAACACTTATTCAACTGCATTGTTGAGATCTATCAAACAATAACTGCCCTAGGAATTCCTTGGACTGTTCTTGGGTTTCCTTCCTCGTCCATGAAAGTAAATTCCTTGTTATGACAGTCTAAAACAACATGGTGTTGGTCCAACCAATCCATAACAATTAGACATTTATATGAACCCAAGGGAGGATGTTCAAATCTGTCTTGGTACTCAACCCATTCATGTCCACTGAACATGATTTAACCAGCTCAACAACTTTTCTCTTGGCTCATGTAGCCAGTTGTACCAACCAAGATTTCTCATGCTTGCTTCTTGGAAAATGCAATCTTTCCACTACCTTAGGATCTATATAGCTATGAAAATCTCCTAAATCTATTAAAATAGTAAAAGAATGGTTATTGATCATGCCTTCTACTTCAATTATGTGTGATTGAAACTCTGCTTGCTTGTTGTCCAGGGATGCATAGATCCTTGGAACACTTCTACCCATGTCCTCCATTTTTTCATCTTGTTGTACATTGTGGACAACTCTCAGTTTGTCACTTTTGTGAGGACAATCCCTATACTTATGGTCTCCTTTATAAACCCAACATTGAATGGGTGTCTTCATTATCCTTTTCCCACCTACCTAAGCCATTATGTGCTCTCTAAAATATGGTTGTCCTTGAGGACTGTTTCTAAAAAATGGTGGCTTGTTCCCCTTCTACCTATGTTCCCTCTTAAAATTCTTCGTGTCCTCCCAAGCCTTCTGGAAAGTAGGCTTTCCTTTTTGTTAATCATATAATAATTTGTCTCTCCTTATGGTTTCCTCCAAAATCTTGGGATTATCATATTGAATCTTATCATTGATGAAAGATGGCAGCCCACTCAAATTCCTCTGGATCTTAACTGTCTCATCCTTGATGAAGGAGACATACTTCAACAATTCTAAAAATATCTTTTCATACTAATCAATAGTCATGCTGCCCATTTTGAGTTCAAAGAACTCTTTCATCTTTTTGTCATAATACCTCTTGGTCAGGTATTTCTTCTCAAAATGCTTCTTGAATTCCTTCCAAGTCACATTTTTCTCTCTGAGGTGTTGCACTTGCACAAGTTGATCCCACCACATGGATGCCTTTCCTTTCAGCTAATAGATAGAAATTCTTCCTTCTGCATGAGAAGAATAGTTATGCAATTGGAAGTAATTCCTCATGCCTAGCAGCCATGTCTCAACATATTCATCCTTCTTGTGCTCTCCAACAAAAGTATGAGGTTTGATCTTATTCATTTCTCCTCAATTCATCCACCCCAGACTTCCTATGCTTCCTGATAGGGGATGGGATTGAGTTATTGTGTTATCTCCTATGGGAATGCCTTTGGAAGTGATGGTGATGTATGCTATCACTCCTGATCTTTCTTTTCCCTCATGGGTCTCATGGCTTCCTGATTTGTTGGATCCACTCTCCTTATCCAACTTCTTTTCAATTATGTCTAGGATTTTCATTAAATTCATATTGAAGTCTTCATGTTGTTCCTTGGCCTTCATAAGCCTCTCATTATAATCCTTGTGGCTCTAGACATCTATCTGCAATTTTCTAAGGGTCTCATCCAGATTTATGTCTTCCTCCTTTCCTCCTCCATGTCCATTGGAGTTGGTTCCTTCCATACCCAACTAGACATTCATCCCTCTAATTTCATCCTCTTGACTGTAGATTATTTTTGTATCATCCATCACTCTGCACTCTGTGTTGATTCTGATCTAACATTTGTTAATTCTTCAAAAATGTGCAGCCAACAGAACTTTGTCAGACTAACTATTCTTAATAATTTCATGAAAACACGAACCATTGTGATTCATTAATATATATCAAACTTCTTTTCTGTTGATTTCTTGAGAAATCGATTGTTTAGATCCAATTTTGGGGTGAACATTTATCTTCTACTATTCAATACTTTTCCAATTGATAAAAATCTGGACCAGGGGTCAAATTTTAGCTCAAAAATCAAAGTTCTCGGAATTGCCTCAAAACGAACGGGTATGTAGCCCTCGTCATCACAAACCCAACGCAACTCATTTCGGTTCAAAGGAACGTCGGATGAGAGAGATATCGCGATCTGTTCAAATCCCCAAACAGGTAAAAAAAATGAGTGTTGATTGTGCAGTCTGTACAGTCCGTACGGATGCTGACGTGGCAGAGGTCGTACGTTGACGTGGCATGTCCATACGCTGAGTTGGCATATGCTGATGTGGCAGTTTTGGATTGGCAGATATGGTCGAATCAATTTATGACACGTGGCATTTAATGGGCAAATGGTGTGGTGCCACGTGGCCCAATCATGGGCTGCCACGTGGCACTGTTGTAATTGGTTGTTAGTTCAAAATTTTATGGAGTCCATGGGATTCGAACCCCAGACCTCCCCACCGTGTAAAGCTTTGGCAATGGCTTCCCTACCGACGCGCCATGCATTGTTACTTGTTAACTATATGTTTTAAAAATTATTTAAGTTTGAATGGTTGACATTTCGGCAAGGGGTCGAGTTGGGGCTTAGCCCCAGCCCGTGGTTGTATTATTCACCATATGACTTAACACATTGTGCACGGAATTTGAGTCCGGCCCGCAGTCGTATGCATTACCACATGACATATTATATATATACGGAGGGCGCGCGTTTTAAAACAAATTGCAAAGCCCGCGGTTGTAATGTGTAACATGATCGTTGTATATGCGGAGGCGCATTTATAATGATTTTAAAACCATGGTTTTATATGCATTACATATGACCTTGCCACGGAGCGCGTGGGGTTTGGATTGGTTTGAAACGGTTACCACATGCCTCCATTTGTCATTGATTCATTCGCCCTTATAAACAGAGCCCTTTTTTGCGCTAGCGTGAGGTCACATGGTGACCCTTGTGATCGTGGCCTTGGCGGTTAGGGGCTGGACGCACCCTAACCGTCCTATAGTTTGATCAGTTTTGCGGTTATGCGTGTGTGCTAGGTTTTAGCACAATTTTTTGAGCATGTTCTAGGTTGAACGCCCAGAGGTGCGTTTTGGCGAACCAAAGACAACAAGCTTGAAGGAAGAGAATGGCAGGAGGCCTATCTTCTTTATTTTTTGGCCAAATAAGGTGCCGTAAAAGCCCAGCTAGGGGTTTTTTGACGTTATGAATCCATTGGCACTGTTTTCACAGGAATTTGAAGACTTCTTTTGCAGGTTTTTAACCATTGAATTTTTAGGAAGCTTTAGGGAGCTTGAAGCCCTCATTGTTTGAGGTCTTGCTCAGATGAGCCTATGTTTGTTTTCTGTGATTGAATAATCATTTTTGGCTAATTAATATGCTTTGAACACTTTGGGATAGGTTTCAGATCCATTTGAGGACTTTTATAGGTGTTTTTTCCACAAATAAGCTCAGGGAAGCTTAAGGCCACATGTAGAAGAGGTCATGCCTGAATGAGCCATGATCCGTTTTCAGAGTTCTATTAGTCATTATTGGGGTTTTTATGTATTCGGATCCCAATGGTATAGTAAGAATTTCCATTGGAGTTGAGCAGCAGCTTGTAAAAGAATCTTTGACAAATTAATCCTAGAGAGCCAAGTCCATTAATGGAGGCTCAAGGAGATGTAGCCCAGAGAGGGGTGAACTCATTTATCATGTTGTTCTTGTTGTGAGTGTTTTGCTGATTATTATTTGCTGCAAGTTATTTTTGTTGTTGTATTTATGAAAACAACATATTTAATCTTGCAAAGACCTCACACATAAACATTTATAAGAAGCATAAACTTGGCACATAATTTATCTTGCATATTTTAACACATGGAGCAAGGTCCTGTAAAGTTTAATTTTAATGAAGTAGAGGGTGTTTGGATAGCATAACAAGTCAGCCCACTATTTTCAGATCAGGTGGTATCAGAGCATTGTTTGTTTTGCTCATGTATTTTCCATTGATAGCTTGAGATTTAGTTGTTGGTATTTGTGCAAGTTTTGTGTTGAAGTTTGATATCTTGCAAGGATGGAGGAAGCTTCAAACATTGATAGTTCTCATACATCTTCATTATCTAAGTTCTTTGACAAAGAGATGTTGAAGGAGTTGCTAACCATGAGAGATGTGATGAAAGAGATGTGGGAAGATAGAAATGAGAGGATTTCCCTTGAAGAGCAGTTGATGGCCATGAAGGAGGAAAAAGACCAGCTTCTTGAAAAGTTGCATGAGATGGAGATTCAACTCCATGAGGCAAAGGAAACCCTTTCCAAGTACATGCATGAACATGAGGTATTTAATGTTAGTTTATCTTCAAATTCCTCTCAAGATGAATGTTTTGGTGTTTTTGAAAATCACACAAGAGGAATAGGGTCCAAGTTATTGTTAAAAATGGGCTATGAAGGTAAAGGGTTAGGCAAGCATGCACAAGGCATTGTTG
>ML797229.1:120783-147522 GCA_009831015.1 Picea engelmannii | reverse complement strand
ATGTTGGAAAAGATTGACCACTTTCAGGAAACTTTATAAGCAAAGACAACATGAAAAGAGGATGCAAAAGATTTGCACTCATTGTCAGAAGAGGGGTCATCTCATTGACCAATGTTGGACATTGCATCCAACCACTCATCCACGACACAAGAAGTAGTTGGATAAAGAGATTGGAAAGAATGGAAGAGGAGATTCCATCATCGATGTGAGTCAAGATGATTCACAAGAGGACGATTTTCAGCAGAAAAAAGTCACTATTGAGTTGGCTTGGTAAGAAATGGTTGGATTTCTTGAGCTAGTAAGGCTTGCATTTTTCTGTTGTAGATGCATATTTCAGCCTTATGTATGCATTTATGTTGAAAGCATGACAAGTTGCAGCAGTTTATCACAACTTGTATGATGCAAGTTTGCATGTGAATGCAATTCGTGTGAAGACATTCTTGTTGTTGCACAACTTCGCTAGGAGGATGTAAAAGATGGGTATGATGTTCACTTGTTACAGCCATATATATTTTTCATATTCATCACTTATGTACCCACATGTTTCGAGTTTATGTACTTATGTTTGTACTGGAAGGAGAGTTGAAGAGTCATGCACATGCATTTGTTTTTGTGTATGAGTAAACAATGAACCTGGTGATAGTTCATCATGAATGACTCATGATTGTAACATGATTGTGTATCATGTTTGTCAACTTGTCATTTTCGGAAGGTTGATATGTTTCAAATGAGTCTCAACTTGTGTTGATGTTGTCTTGACGACTATGTGTGTCGATCATGTTTTTCGATTTGTGTTTAGTCGATGGTGTTTGTTGGCTTGTAAGTTGATTTTGAGTACACCAAGATGCATGAAAACGCCATGTGATTTGATGAAGTACAAGATGCGACCATTTGCTTGAAGAGAAAAAAGACTTTGTTGGCATCATTTTCAGTCTTGTACAAATTTATTTTCAAGATTGATAGTTTTCTTGGCTTTTGACAAGATGTCGCAGGAAAGTTTTTGCAGCCATTAGAGAGCTGATTGTGTTGACGTCAAAGAGTTCGAAAGGGGGACTTGATTCTCAGTGGGAAGGTTGGTAGTCTTCCAAGCACAAAGAGAACAGTGGGTCAGCAGCATCCAGAGAACAGTGGTTGAGGGACATAGCCAATTGCAGTGCAAGGCATGTCAAAGTATCCAGGTGATTGTCAAAAAGACTTTTCAAGTAGAATCAGTTGATAGAACTTGAAAGCAGAGGAGTATTGAATCTCAAACAGATAATCATAAGCTTTTGTGGGTCCAAAAGCCTTTCATTGGGAAGGCGTGATCAAAATCTGGACCAGGGGTCAAATTTTAGCTCAAAAATCAAAGTTCTCGGACTTGACTCAAAATGAATGGGTGTGTAGCCCTTGTTGTCACGAACCCAATGCAACTTGTTTGGGATCAAACAGATGCCATATGAGAGAGATATCGCGATCTGTTCGAATCGCCAAACAGGTAAAAAAATGAGTGCTGACTGTGCAGTCCGTACGGATGCTGACGTGACAGAAGTCATACGCTGACGTGGCATGTCCATACACTGAGTTGGAATATGTTGATGTGGCAATTTTGGATTGGTAGATGTGGTCGAATCAATTTGTGACACGTGGCATTTAATGGGCAAATGGTGTGGTGCCACGTGGCCCAGTCTTGGGCTACCACGTGGCACCGTTGTAATTGGTTGTTAGTTCAAAATTTTATGGATTCCGTGGGATTCGAACCCCGGAGCTCCCCACCATGCAAATCTTTGGCAATGGCCGCCCTACCGGCGCGCCATGCATTGTTACTTGTTAACTATATGTTTTAAAAATTATTTAAGTTTGAATGGTTGACATTTCGGCGGGGGATCGGGCTGGGGCTTAGCCCCAGCCCATGGTTGTATTATTCACCATATGAATTAACACATTGTGCACAACATTGGAGTCTTTCCCGCGGTCGTATGCATTACCACATGACCTATTATATATATACGGAGGGCGCGCGTTTTAAAACAAATTGCAAAGCCCGCGGTTGTAATGTGTAACATGACCGTTGTATATGCGGAGGCACGTTTATAATGATTTTAAAACCACGGTTTTATATGCATTACATATGACCCTCCACGGGGTTTGGATTGGTTTGAAACGATTACCACATGCTGCCATTTGTCATTGATTCATTAGCCCTTATAAACAAAGCCTTTTTTTGTGCTACCGTGAGGTCACATGGTGACCCTTGTGACCGTGGCCTTGGCGGTTAGGGGATGGACACGTCCTAACCGTCCTACAGTTTGATCAGTTTTGCGGTTACGCGTGTGTGCCAGGTTTTAGCACGAGTTTTTGAGCGTGTTCTGGGCTGATCACCCAGAGGTGTGTTTTGGCGAACCAGAGACAATGAGCTTGAAGGAAGAGAATGGCAGGAGGCCTATCTTCTTCATTTTTTGGCCAAATGAGGTGCCGTAAAAGCCCATCTAGGGGTTTTTGGACGTTCTGAATCCATTGGCACTATTTTCATAGGCATTTGAAGACTTATTTTGTAGGTTTTTAACCATTGAAGTTTCAGGAAGCTCTAGAGAGCTTGAAGCCCTCATTGTTTGAGGTCTTGCTCAAATGAGCCTATGTTTGTTTTCTGTGATTGAATAATCATTTTTGGATAATTAATATGCTCTGAACACTTTGGGATAGGTTTCATATCCATTTGAGGACTTTTACAGGTGTTTTTTCCACAAAGAAGCTCAGGGAAGCTTAAGGCCACATGTAGAAGAGGTCATGCTCGGATGAGCCATGATCCGTTTTCAGAGTTCTATTAGTCATTTTTGGGGTTTTTATGTATTCTGATCCCAATGGTACAGTTATAATTTCCATTGGAGTTGAGAAGCATCTTTTAAAAGAATCTTTGATAAATTAATCCCAGAGAGCCAAGTCCATTAATGGAGGCTCAAGGAGATGTAGCCCAAAGAGGGGTGAACTCCTTTATCATGTTGTTCTTGTTGTGAGTGTTTTGCTGATTATTATTTTCTGCAAGTTATTTTTGTTGTTGTATTTATGAAAACAACATATTTAATCTTGCAAAGACCTCACACATAAACATTTATAAGAAGCATAAACTTGGCACATAATTTATCTTGCATATTTTAACACATGGAGCAAGGTCCTGTAAAGTTTATTTTTAATGAAGTAGAGGGTGCTTGCATAGCATAACAAGTCAGCCCACTATTTTCAGATCACCAATTCCTATTTCCATGCTCAATTCTGATTTTTGAGCAAGAAGTTATGGATACTTGAACAATTGTCTTTTTAGTGGTGCAATCCTATACATGGATTCTTCCAAATCAGAGTCGAATTGGCTCTTGGATCCGTGTTGGATCCCTTATCCAGGTTTATAGGCCTTCCTTACTTCTTTAGCTGTAGGTCTGTACAATCAAGAACCTCACAGGCTCTTTCTCTGAGCCCTTTCTTGTTCTTAAAACAAATTTTTGGGTTCTAGCCCCTTTTCTTCGGTCCCCAAATTCATGTGACCACGGGTTGTGACCAAGCGCTAGATTGATAGGCGCTTATCCATAATTTTGATGCTTTGGAGGATCTTCGTTCATTACAATACATTTCCTCCGAACGTCAATTCTCTGAATACTCAGAGGACGTACATATCGACGGTCCTCGTTCCTTGTTTATATCTACGGTGGATAGAAGCATCGGGACTCCAGGCTTTGGCGGGTTCCAAAGCACTTCTCTACAAATATCCTGGACTGTCGACTCACTACATATTCTCTCTCTTGCCTCCATGTGTCATATCTCGATCAATAGTCGATATTAACTTCGGCCCTCCAGGAGTTCTCGACTTAAGCAACCTGCAACTCAAATCCTTCAGAGTACCGCTTCTCTGTTCCTTGGGATTTGGCACCACACATCCTCTGTGATCAATGGTTGAGATGTACTCTGGACTTTGGGCCTCCAAAATTCCTTGACCTCAATTGTTTATACCTTGAATCCTCTGGACTGCGGGATCTACTGGCGCATGTCCTCTCTCGATCAACGGTGAGGATTTACTCCACTCTTTGGAGCTTCAGGGGTTTCTAATTCCTCACACTTCATTCCTTTCGAACACCGAAATGGAGAATTCTTGGGGTCCACTTAGTACTGCACACGCAGGTGCTACATGAAAGATCCCAAGAAGTGGACACATGGCCAAATCTGAGGGGTGACACGTGTCAAGTTTTAACTAGAAAAATCAACCTTTTAAAAGCACAAAACACCCTGACACGTGGAACGCATCTTGTGTGCCCATGTCACCCCAGGTGATGTCACCAAGCCACGTCACTTCAATGATTCGTGACTTCTGAACTTCAAGACTCTGGGACTTCAGAGATTCAGAAGTTCTTCCAACAGTTTTCCCCCGAACACCGAAATCCTGAACTTCTTAACCTCCCGGGGTCAACATAGTACAATTGTCATCAATAAGGGTGGTGACACGTGGCCCCACCATCGAGTTACATGTGTTAGGTTCCAATTGGTACTAAGGGCTTGTCAAAATTACAAAAACAAGTGACGCGTGGAAGACCTAGGTAGGTCCACATCACCCTAGGTGACGTCATCATGCCACGTCATATCCGACACTTCGAGACTTCGGGGATTTCTTATCATCGGCACTTTCTCAAAACTGTTGAACTGCCAAAAAATTCCACATCACCCCAGCTTCTCATCTACACAATTTTAAAACTCTCGAACTGTTGACAACTGCTTCCCATAGCTTCAAGACTTCAGTGATTTCTTCACCGCGCAATCTCCAACAGATTTCCCCGAACAACAAACCTCCAAACCACATGAGAAATCTAATAGTTATCCTCCTCGCAAATGATCTACAACTAAGAATCACTCCGGGACTTCGAAGGATTTCATTGCTAAACACCCCACAACCCCTGGACTGTCAAATTCTGAACATTTATTAATATGCGGACACGTGTCCCTAGAAATGGACGGTTCGGATTGGTTCTGGACTTCATAACTTTGGGGCTCTAGGGCTTTGGAGCTCTAGGCTTCAACAATTTTCTCTATTATAGTTTTAAAATGGTCGGAGGGGCGAATTTTGAAGGACTTGTGTGATTAACCTTCATGCACCTTCTCTGGATCTAACGATTGTGAGGGGTATGTCTTCTTTCAAATAGATCCAACGGCCCAAATTTAAACTTTGTGGATCAATACCATGGTTGTCATGGTTTATCAAATTGTTGTACCCCCTGAGCTTCCAATACCACCTAGGAGCTCTCTCAACACTGCTATGGAAATATGTACATCAATTACTTGTGGAAATTTGACTCCAAATTCCACATTCATGGTCCATCTAGGCTCAATGTTGAAACCATGGGCTTTGATAACAATTTGTAACGTACCCATCCTTCCCAGAGTCGGGGAATGCTACCAAAAATCTCTACTCTTTTCAAACTCTGATATATATATATATATATATATATATAATGCAAATTTAATAGATATAAACATTATGCTCATACACAGATTCATGCGGAAGTGACAGTAAACACATACATGCAATAAACACATGCAATTATGCTAAACTTCAGACATGTACTTAAACACAACATGTAAAATTAACATAGAATTGGTACTTATCTTTTTATGAAAGCCAATGACTGTGTGCAAACCTTCCACGAACCTCCCAGCCTTATACCACACTGCTCCAAGCTATCAACAGTGGGTCACCCCCGAGCTGGGACTAAACTCCACCCAAGGTAAAGGAAATCCTAGGCTAGGCTGAGACTGTGAAAAGTTACACAATGCAACAGGAAGGATTCCCTCCAAGGAGCCTACTTATGCCCACCGCTCATAGACTTTCATTCCCCCCATGCTTGTCCCACCCCGGGAATATACACCTTCATTGTTCCATAGTCCATCGGCTGCTCCACTTCCCTTCTAGGGCTTCAACAATAGGTCAGATCATGAATTCTCAGAGCTCTGTAGCTGTAGCTGGACTCACTCCAAGAGAAATCACTTCCCCAATAATCTCTCTCACCTGGAGAGAGTTTCTCACAGGCCTGACAACCTTCTTTTTCAGCCCACAGGCCTGACAAACCGCCTCTTCAAAACCACATGCCTAAAAACATGCTTCTTTTGTCCAGCTCCTAAGTCAACGAGTAACCACAGTAGCTAAATTGGGTAAGGCAGGGTATGGGCTCAACAAAACTACCAATACGCGCAAGTTACAGATGTTCACGATGGCAGGGGGTTCAATAATGGCAGGAAATGGATGATTGCTCAATGCATGAGGGAATGGGGGAAAAGATGGCCAGAATGGTCCCCCAAAAAAACAGATGAATTCTCCACATATATTTGCATGCGTCCTTAATGACACATGGCTCTCCAGGAGCTCGTTCCTCTCCACTTGGAGTTCATTCCTCTCCCCAAAGGAACGTAGGATAACATGGTTTATTTCCCAAGCCTTGGTATTTTAGGAAATACAATATAATATTCCCTTGGGTTAAGCCCTCAAGATTAGCCCCTTTTTCCTAGCCTCTCAACCCCCTTCCCCTTCCCTTCATAATGGAGCTTAGTCCCCCATAACTCTTTCTTCGTGGTTGGTCTACACTTAGAGATGTATTTTTATTAATGATCTGCATAATTACATATACAAAAATAGGCTCACTGGCCTTAGCATCTAGGCTCACTGGCCTTAGCATCTAGGCTCTCTAGCCTAATAAACGCATAAGCCTCCCAGCTTATAAACACTTGGCTCACCAACCTATACACTTCATTAAACGTAATTACAATTCAGTAGGGGCTCGGCCTTGGGGTATTACAGAAATGGTGCAAGCAGTGAGCTTGCATGATGAATGTTTGGGCTATGTGTGTATATGCTTGAGTGCATGGATTTAATGCATTGTGAGGTTTCTTGATATGAAGACTGATATTAATACCAAATAGACATGAGTGATATTAAATGTGCAAGTGATGCACATGTATTATGTAAGAATATATATATATATATATATATATATATATATTAAAGGAAGGATATGACTGTCTGGATGAGTGAAATGTAAGGTGAGAATTTCACTTGCCAAGATTGAATGAATACCATGGATGCATGTTTGACTTTATTCTTAAGAGTCATGAAAGTTTCATTTTGAGTGATAGCTTGAGGGGAATGTGTTCAATTTCCTCAAGAAAGGCTAGTATAAATAGATGAAAGAGTAAATGAGAAAGGATGCTTTGTTTTCATGATAAAAGACAACCTGATTATGCCTTTGAGGACCGCGTGAGAACAATTGTGAACAATCATGAGTTAAATGATTTTAAGGTAAAGATGTATGTGAGATTCAAAACATACCTATGGTAGATACACATAGGCTTATGATTATGCATGTGGTTAAGTGCATCATGGATGTAAGTTAACAAAACAAGGAATATGTGTGGATAAATAATCTGGATGCATAACAAAGATTCATGCTTATGTTCCTTATAGAATATTTGGTAAACAAATTAAGAGAACCCAAGGTTGAGGCCATCACAGATAGTGAAGGATATGCAATAAGGAAGTTGCATGCTGAAGGAGTTCCTTGTGGAGGAATGGTGTGAAGACTATGTCATGAGAACATAATAACAACCTTAATGAATGTTGAGAATTGAGCAGTGGACTGCAAGCATATATATATAATATGTGTGTGTGTGTGTGTGTGTGTGTAAGAATACTCGGTTACATTATAAAAAAAAATGAATGAGTGGAAGCCTAACAAATGAATGTTGACCATTCTGATAAATGAATGGTAATGTGCAGAATGCACAGGTTCATGACTCATTATGAATGAAAAGTCTGCTATTGGAGAATGTTGATGTATCCAATAGGTTAAGGCGAGCCTAACCAAGGCTGCTCAAGGAAAGGAGCAGGAAGATCCCAACGGGGAGTAGATTGCATAAGTAAAGAAGGAGAAAAAGGGGGAATAGTTTTCTCACCCTAAAATCTCTAAATTGTTTAACAGGTTTGTAAGCCTTAGAAGAGTAGTTGTGGAAACAAGTACAATTGGAAAGAGGAAAGTAAATAAATAAGTAAGTTTAAATGAATAGGCATGGTTAAGCCATGATAAGTAAGGGTAGTTAGGACTTGGAAAAATAACTCAGTCAGACTGAAAGTCCAGGGCTACGTAGGAGGAGTTGGTAAAGGGAAGAGTTCTTTGACCCCTTCCTTGTTGCTTATTGTATTTCTTTGGTACAAGAGATTGATTTATTAATGTAGGTAAGTGTTTTGGCATAGGGATGTTGATGGTTGTATCATTATAGAATACAATTGAAAATTGGATTGTGATTGCACTAGATAACACATTAAGGAGTAATGTGGTAGAGTGCATAATGATATATTGGGGAATATATGAAAACATTTTATTGATTAAAATGATATGATACATGCATTTTGTTTTACATGACGACTAATGTATATATATTTGTGATGTATGTCATGTATAATAAATTATTGGAGCTGTTGGGAAAGGACAACTACCAATGGTAGATAACCTCTGTTAAAGGATAAATGCAAGAAGGCTGGTGTTGAAAGATTTTTTAAGGGACTTTGGGAGCCCCATGGAGCATTATTGGTGAGGTGAAAATCAGAAAAAAGGGTGCTAGCAGCCAGAACAGGTATAAAAATATTCATGCCTGTGTGGCATAATGTATGGAGGGATTTGGTAAGAATCCCCTCTGAAGTATTTTAATTTCTTATTGATATGTGAATAATTTTGAGTGGCTATTGCATGCCATTTCTACCCGAGCAGGGTAAGATTCAGGAAAAAATAATCTGAATAATGGAGAGAGGAATTCTATGCCAAACAAGAATGAGTTATAATACTTGCAATAAAATGTATGAGTAAGGAGTATCATGGGTACAATTACCAACCTAGGGAGCTTAGGAATAAATGTGCTCATAGTTAGCACATTGCATGGAATGCATTGAGGAAATGCATGTTTACATGAGTGGGAAGACAATGGGTTTTCCATTGAGGAAGGAGGAGCTTCCAATACTCCAATTGAATTGTGTWGTTTTTAAAGAAAATAAAATTTGGGTGGCCATGAGTGTTGGAACCTTGGTTACTAATGAARAATGCTYGGGTGCATTCAAGAGCATATTTTAGTTTCATATGTGTTGATTTGGGATTGTGATAARCCTGTAGTAGGTAGCATAGTTTTGYTWCAATAATGAATGAGAATGGATAAKCCATATGGTGAAGAGGTTGGTTAAGCTCCAACACACCATGGAAAAGTGCTTGTCATAAAGTGTGGCAAACTTGAAATCAATGCAAGGGTGCATTRGGTATGAATGTGGCCATGAATAYTGGCACATTGATTATAGTCATTTGATATTTGAATTGCATTTGTAAAMTTTAGTATGTTGAAAGAATGAATACATAAATAATGATATTTCCTTTTGCTTTGTTCCCTTGAATAGATGAAAATGAGTTGGAYTGTTAGTATGCATATTGTTGAAAATATAATGTGCAGGAAAACTAGCAATTTGTTTGGYTGAGGAATGTTGAAATTGTAGGAAKAAAAGGGTCTTKGATATGGTAGCTTTGTAAGCCCATAAGGAAGACCAATTTCTTGCTCAATCATAATTCTATGGGAAGAAAAATCCCATACTTGTGAATCTGGTTCCTGTGCGAAATAGATCTGAAAATAAATGTGGAATTTGGAAATATTTGGGTGACAGATTTGTAAGAAAATTCTGAATTTGAAATTAAGGATAATATCTCATAATTTCTATATACATGTTATACATGTGAGACAAAAAAGATATGTCTTGGGAGGACAGGTGAAGGATTTCAAGATGGAAATAATGAAAAAGGCTACTGTTAAGATAGGAGAATCCTGTGGTAAGTCATGATCACCCTAGAATATGTTGTGTTGTGGCAACACAAGTCGGAGGGATGCCTCAACTCTAAGGCTCAATGAAGTCTTTAGAGCTCTTCATATGCAAGAAAACCTTGGCAAGGCAAGATGGATCACCTGAGGGACTGTATAGCACAGAAGGGGATGCTTGAGCCTGGGCCTGGAGGGTGAGTGACCACAAGGAAGATGAGACTTTGATAATTCTTATAAACTATTGATTGGGATCATGCACACAATGGGTGTGTCCAAGAAACAAAGTGAGCCAAGATAACAAGACAACCATGTGGATGTGAATCCACGAACTGCACAGATAAGTAATGTGCTATATTTTGGAATTTTCCTCTTAAATTTTGCAAAAAAATAAAATGTTTCTACATGAAATTGTTATTAATATGCTTGTTTCCCAATATTATTGAAAGCAGGTGACAAAGGCCAAGAGTCTGAAAAGGACCTTACCCAACAAGAGGATCAATATTTCTGAAGCAGCTAAAAGACAAAGGCATGACAGGTGTTACTGAGAAAGAACATTGAGGACGATGTTCCTTTTAAGGGGGAGGGGATTGTAACACCCCTATTTCCCCCATCTTGTAATTAATCATTAATTATGATCAACATGCGATGGCATGTGAATAATGTAAATGTATTATTGTTTAGATTTCCAATAATTGAATGTGGGGGTGAAGAATTGAAGTATTGGCCTTGATATCACTAGAGGAAAGAGTGAGGAAACGATAGAGAGGGTTCATTATGTCAAAATGACCCCAAATTCTCTTTTCTGAAATAATAATCCTCATATTGATCCCAAGGATAAATCAGTAATACCAAAAGGACTAGTGGTTGGAAAATAAACTACCCCAATGAATGGAATCATGGAGGGTCTGTCTAGGGAGACAAAAAACTGTCAGCCCGAAGTACCACAGCGGACAGTATTTCCTGTTGGCCCAGACTGACCTAAGTTTCCTTCTGACAGAAGGAACATGATAGGTCCATAACCTTCCTAAGGAGGAAAAAGGCATGCAATAATACAGCGAAGCTAGAGAAGGAAAGAGACCAAGCCATTGGGGGCATGCAACTCAGATATACATAGAAAAGGGGAAGATCATGTAGGAATCTCGAGTTGAGAAGAAGAACTGGAAGATTAAGTTGTGTTGGTCATTGGAGAGAAGAAGAGAAAGGACCTATGATAATTTGTAGAAAAACTTGACCTGAGTAGAAGGTTGTGAGATTGATGTTGACGGAGCATCTGATAAACCTCATAGAGGCTATGATAGAGAAAGAGCCTCTGAGAAACTACAAATTTTCGTAGTGATATAATGGCTTGGCACAGGGGTGGCCAGAGTGATAATAATGAATGCCTCTAAGCCTATGGTTGGGTGGAAAGGAGAACACCCACAATCAGTTGGTCAATGATCGACTGAAATAGATAAGTATTTTGTTTACCCTGTGCACTAGAATTGAAATAATAATTGAATGTCTGTGTTTATGACTAAGATTCACAGTGCTTGATTTATATTAGAAATGATTATTAATCTTCTATAAACTCTTGCATCTGAATGGCTTTCTATCTACCTCTGCTTAGCAGCAGGAGGACTGTTAGACGCGGGTCTGTAAATAAATCTAAGCATAAGTTTACGGTTCTCGTAATGGTCGAGAAATAAATTTCTTCATTTTAGAACTTAATTTATGTGAATGGGAGGCGCTCCCTTCAAACCAATCGACCAAGAGAACCACGGGCTCATGCCCGTGGCCTTGACCAAATATTGGCTAAGAAATATGAGTGTAGCCTCTGGAGCTCGATAAAGTTCCATATGACCAAGACCTTGGAACCCTTCACTAGGTCCGAGAGGTTCTAAGATACATTAGCTTCGAAGCTCCAAGAATTCGAAGCTCCAGGATGTTGTGACTTTACAACCTTCAAAACTAACTGAAGGTAACCTGTTGTTACGTTTACCAGTGTGGTTGACAGACATCTGGCAGTTTTCTTAACTATGACCGTGGGATCTATCCCGTTGTTAAACCCTAATCATCTTCTTGGTCCCGAAGTAACGTGAGCCATAGATCCAAGGGTATTTGGGAGCCTCCTTGACCATTGGATCTACGTCGAGGTCAGTCTAGCATTGACCGCTTCTGGAGAACAAATGCATCATAACCCCAAAACCTCTGAGTGCCGAAGTTGTGAAGTATTGTGGTTTGCCGATCTTCGGATCCTTTGGGATCCCTCTCAACCGTATGATCATGGGGACACGTGTATCACGTCGGGAGCATGTGGGTGTCCACGTGTTGAGTGATGTTGATGACATGTGTGGCATCTTTGTGGAAGAACAAAGAGGTGTCGATGACCTGGACCACGTACCACGTATCTTTCCAATGTGTTCTGGGTTGACAGGTGTCCCTCTAGGAGTGGCCTAATGCTGAGACCAAGGGACCCTTGTGCTAGAGATATGCATCGTTGATCTGGGGACTCCATTGAGAACCCCTCCCAACCATCTAATCCAACAATGAAAGGATTCATGTGTAGCACTTTGGCGAAGTCCTACTCTGGGAGAAAAGGAGTATTAAGAGGGTAGAACCCCCAAATTTCGAACACACAAAGTAACGTGAGCCATTGATCTTAGGGAAATCAGGATCTCCCATGATTGTTAGATCTAGACCATGGTCAACCTGATGTTGACCACTCTGAGAGAAAATAGGAAGTTACACGACATATCCCTCGAACGCCGAAGTTACGAAGTAACGAAGGCCATATATCTATGGATCTACATGGATGCACCTCGACCATGAGATTTAAGGGGTGTTGGAAGGTTGTCAGCCTGGAGTGATGTGGAATGTTGACATCACCCAACATGACATGGACCCACGTTCTATGTGCCACATGTCACCTTGATTTGTGCATTATACCGGCCTTATATGCCAACTGGAACGTGACACATGTCACCCATTTATAGGGCCACGTGTCATCTCTATCCTTTTCTCCATGTCACCTGCCCCTAGTGTGTGGTTGCATGACCTAATGTCTAATGGGACCCTGATATTTCGGGAGTTCGGAACTCTAGAAGAATTAGGGTGTTAGGATTTATTCTCCAAAAAGGGTCGAATGTCGGAGCTACGTGACAGGACCTCGGGAGCTCGGGGTTTTGGGACTCTGGATATTTGGGGTGGTGTAGTAGGATAATTCAAAAGAGATGAAGGCCAAAGCCACATGGCAGAATTTCATGGCTTCGGGGCTCCAAAAGATATGCACGTCGAAAGAAAAAAGGGGTTTACAGAGCCGAACATCGAATTCCAGAAAGTATGTATGTTAAACGAGGATGAAGATTTGCTAGTGGAATTAATGATGGATGGATTTCCACCATAGAGGTAGGAGAATTAGTGAGCTCTGAGACTTCGGGGAACCTTGGTATAGTATAAATGATATGAATCCATGTGGACGCCACATGGCCTTTGACTAATGATGCTTGCAGAATTTCAAAAGGGAATAACTTCCAATCCCAAGCTCGGATTTGAGCACGGTGATGGTGGTTGGAAAACTCTTGATGAGCATAAGGTGATGGATATCTCGAGAAGAGGATTTGAGATGATGGAGGAAAGTGAAATTTTGATGCCCCATCCCTTAAAATGTTACTTAATGTGTTGGGTGTGTTACATAACGAGAAAGCAGGAACTAACAATAGGCTCACTACTGCAAGCAGGGGGATGAAATGCAATTACAACTTAACTCCAAAGAATGTCCTTTTTCGTAAATTTAGTCACCTAGTCTCGAAAAAGTATAAAAAAATATCTAGGAGAACTATTCTATCCAATGTTGACTAGAGTGTTCATTTTTCGAAATTAGTATACTTGGTCCGAAAAAGGGTCAAACTTACACCAAATAGATGTCCTTTCAAAGCCATTTAATGAGTGTGAAAGAGACAAGTTCACTCGACAATCTTTTTCCTTTTTTAGAGTGTCAGAAAAGAGCTTAACTAAGACTCAAGAAGGTTTTTCTAAGCAACATATCATGGGGGAGGCCCAGGCTCACGTGCAAGACTTCTGTCAAAAGTTAGCAACTCACAGATAGTTGACACAAGCTTGGGAAAACCCAAAAATTTCCAAGTTGAGGAGGATAAAATGCTTGGAGAGGATCCTTGTAGATAAGGAAGTCGAGGCTCTACAAGATCATCCCAAGAGAAGGAAACCATCCTAGGACTTGGATGGAGCATACTCGAAGAAAGTGGAATGCTCCCTTATTCAGAAGGTACAGAACTAAATATGATAAGGACATGGTTGAAATATGCATCACCCCTAGAAGAAGAGTGGGGTTGATCGAATATTCCATCGGTAATGGAACTTCCTTAAACTAGTCACTCTCCAAGAGAAGACTGAGATCGACTGAGTATTGCATTAGCACAACCACTTCTTCAATCGTTGGTTGAATAGGATGTGAGACAACATGGTCAAGAGACGCATCACTCCCCAAAATAGGGGTGGTGTTGGCCAAAGATTACATTGGCACGATCGTTGGTTGAACAGGATGAGAGACAACATGGTCAAGAGATGCATCACTTCCCAAAATAGGAGTGGTTTCGGCCAAAGATTGCATGGGCACAACCATTATATCAACCAAATAAATTTGGGAAACCAAAGATGAATCAGAACTTGAAGGGCTATTAGAGAAGGACTACACTTCTTGTACCACTACAGTAGAAAGGAAAAAATGAGTAAGGTGATTTCCTTTGAAAATCCTATAAAGGAACTTGGTCTTAGGTCTTATACATCGAGGTTTCTCAATCATATGAATGCCCCCAACATGATTTGCAGTGGTTGGTGACATGCTCCCAGCATGACTTGCAAAGGCTAGTATCTCATCTCCAACATGACTTGTTGAGGTTGGTGATGAATCCCCAACATGAATAGAAAAGGTTGGTGATGTATGTGTAGTGTGACTAGCAATGAATAAATTTGTGCCCCCAACATGACTTGCAGCGACTGGTTTTTGGTCTTCAACATGACCTACATAGGTTGTTGACCTATCTCCAACATGACTAGTAGACGTTGGTGATATAATGACAACATGACTTGCAGTGATTGGACTTGTGTTTCGAGCATGACTGGTGACAGATGGTTGCGACATTTGACACCAAGGTTCTAGGAAAGACTATTTTTGAGAAATTGCGGGCCAAGAATGGTTCTGGTATACACCATGGCCCTGTCCGGTAGGATAGTATCCTTCTCCAAACTGATTCATAAAGGTTTGTAAGGGAATTTTCACTAAGGAAGACACTTGCGAAGAGAAAGTTACATGATAAGGGTTAATCAGGTGAGAATATATGTTTCCCCCAGACGAAGGAACTTCGTGAAGGGGGTTTCCCATACTAGAAATCTGACGCCCCTGGATGAAACACTGGAGGACAGATAGAGGTCCTCCATGGGAAAAGCGTTCGTAGGAATTGGCATAACGTAAGAAGGATAGATGGATAGGATGTAATAAGTAGAATGACTACCCATTTGAGCACTTTCTCCTAGAAAAGTGAAGCTAGGATTGGATCCATAGGAAGGAATATTCCAACCTCCTACTGTAAGAGTTGGTTGAGGTATATGACTCCCACCAAATGATAAGGGATAATAAGGAGTAATCATGCCTCCAGACCCAAAACTATGATTCACATAAGGAGACAAGATAGAGGATGGTAAGTGTGAAGACATGTCTGGCATACCATGAGAAAAATTATTAGAGTTCGAAGGTATTGGTTGAGTATTATGATTCGATGTACCACTTGGAAATACAAAAGGATTTGTCGCCATGGAATGAGAAAAGACTATGGGCTGGGTAGCGTTAACTAAGGGAGTCACGGGGGCTCCACTAACCATAACAATGAAAAATCATGACACAATGCAAAATCCTAAGGCCAAGTAATAATCAGAGAGCACACCAAAGTAAAGAAAAAAATTTAATGCAGACAAACAAGATATAGTGGATGAAAAGGGGCCTCCCTCGCTAGAGTAGGTATGTCTCACCCAAGAGGGGCCTGAGACACCCTTCAAAATATTGGAGGTATCAAAATCAGTTATAAGGTTCCTCATAATCTTAACAACGCAGTCGGCTAGATCCCCCTGAGAGATAATACTCCATAAAGATTGTGTGTTGTCTGACCCTTATCTGACTCAGGGTACCTGCAAAATAACCCCTGCAAGTAACCTATGTGGCTACCTATGTAAATCAACTAAAACCACCACGATATAACCAATGCACAAGTGAATAGTCGTAAGACGGGTCCACCGAATGGGAAAGGTAACAAGGCTTGAAATCTTGAAAGAACTGCCTCTCAGGGAGTTAAAGGTACTAGCAAGACCCCCAAATATGAATAGATCCCCAGAAATATCTCTCACGCTAAGAAGGTGTTAGAGGGATATCTATGCAACCAACTTCACGCGACCTTGTGCTTAACTCCGGTGTGAGCAAAGTGTCCTAACATCACTAATTACATAATGGATTTCACCACTCCCTGGTCAGACACATATGTTGAGTTTAATAGCCTTGGAGAAGTTTACTCACAAAATCCTATTCCAAGGCTCTATATCCTATGCTTGTTTGTGTACTTCTGAAAAATAAAATTGTTTCTAATCAATTTTAATTAATCAACGTTACTTTTAATGGCTTTGTTTACTCAAAAGATGTGGTCGGGAAACTAATGATGTTATGACTCAACATATTAAAGAAATGAATATGAGCATAAAGCTAAGTTCTAATATTCAATTCTCAAAAGATGACAAGATTTTCAAAATGGAACTTTCAATTCAACTCTGTAATTTCAATAAGATGCAATCTTTCCATGTGTATCAAGATCAATACTAAACAACCAAAAGAGCAAATGCCAAATTGCAAAATGTATATTTTTGTATTTTCATTATAAAGGAATGAAAATGAAAGGATTGAATAACAACTTGATATATAGACCTTACTGTAAGAAAAAAGAGACAAGCCAAGAAGGATACCAAGAAGCAAACACTCAGACCAAGATGCAAGGACAACCAATGAAAAATATGTTGAGAAAGAAAAACCAACCAAAAATTCAACCATAAAAAGGTTTCCTATCACTCTGCAAGCACTCAACAGTTAGGATAGAGACCCAAGAAGACTCAACAACCATCAAAACTCACCTAGCAAATGCCAAACTCAACAAATAAGCTTAAAAAGTTGATGTACACGACTGTTTAGACAAAAATCGCGTATGTACATGCCCTATAGAAGGACAACTCACATGTGTATGCGTATGTCAAGGGAAAAAACGTGTATATGTATTAAAATACTGCCAGGGAAAAGAAAAGGCCAAGAAACTCAGATACAAAGTAAAAATAGGTTGTCAAGCAATCAGGCGACAAGAAAACTCAGGCTAACCAAGAATAATCGAAGAAGAAAAACACTCCAAACCCCAAAATAGAAGATTTAATCCCCAGTATGGTCGCCAATTTTGTTGCGAGGAAAATCACTCTATGGAATGGTATAAAACACAATAGACGTAATGACTGTAGAAATCAACTCTAATCCCAAGTATTCTATATAAATGAAAATGCTAACAAGACAAGATAAAGAGCCTACCTCATCCAGACATTTGATGAAGACCATCGTTGAGCACTCGAATCAAAGATTTATACCTGCAACTTTTCCTCAACCACCAATATAAACAAGAATATGGTGATAATATATAATGTTAGCACATCAATAGCATAATCCATTAATATTCATAACAAATACGCCCATGGAATAATAATTCAAATATTTGCAAGACATCAATTGGATGAGAAAAGAGTATTTCTATTAAAAAATGAACAACAAAAATGTATAAGTGACAAACTTATGTGTCAGCACGTCTCGGAATTGAGAAACTAAGTCCCTTCCAGCTGGGCCTCCACCACTTCAATCCTCCACCAAAGGAAATCTCATATAAGAGAGATAATGAGGTTCTCCATCAAAGAGGGGAGACCTTGGGGGATGAACAATGTGTTCATACTTTAAAGGACAAAGGGATGTAGACTCAATGTGAAGTGAAAATTTCTCCAGAGTATCTTTACTCTCAAAAGTTGAATTCTCTCTTCTTCCACGGTTTGGATATGGCCCAATTTATAGTCTTCAAATGGAACTAGAGGGTCGAGTCAGAATGTTTCTAGTATATGGAAGGTCAAGGATCATGGATCTCGTGAAATGACATGAAAACCTGACATAAATTTTAATTTTGAGCACCAAACTCGATGTACACGGTTTGTTGTGGTGCAACCTGCATATACGCATGTCGTCTAACTGGTAGGGCACGTATATGTGAAAAAATATGATTTTTTGGCTCTGGGAAGTGCAAAAGGAGACTTCAAATCTGCATAGGTAAATGGAAAGGACCTCTGAGAAAGTTGCATGGGGTGAGGCAAAAATTGGTATAAAAACTGGAAGCCAAACTGGAAGCAAAATTGGAAGCCATATTAGAAGCAAAATTGGACGTAAAACTAGAAGCCAAATTGGAAGAAAAATTGGAGGGCATATCAAAAGAAAAACTGGAAGCAACACCTATTGCTAATCTTGGCGCTATTTCTGGTGCTAAACTTGTCACTAATACTGGCGCTATTTTTGACATTATTCCTGGCAATAAACCTAGTGCTATTTCCGACGATATTCCTGGCACTAAACCTGGTGCTAATCTGTTGCTAATCCTAGCGTTATTTTTGGTGCTAATATTGGTGTTATTTCTGGCACTAAACCTGGCGTTATTTTCCCGACGCTTAATCTGGTGCTAAAAAACGACGCTAATTCCAATGCTAATTCTGGCACAATTATAAAAAGTCCAAATTGTGCCCCATTTTGCACCAGAAAAGGTGTCAAATTCATGAACTGAAATACACTAAATTTCAACGCTATTTTAGGCGCTAATTGCTTGTTTTGTTGTAGTGATAGGACAAGGAAACTCGAGTTGGATCTTCTTGGAAAACAACTACCCCCACATGTGAATACATGCATCAAACATAGTCGAGTAGCATGAAACCTGGTCGAGTGGCATGAACCCTCTCAAAAAATAGTGTAAATAACTCTAACATGAATGGGAAGAATCTCATCCCATTTAAAACGACATGACACTGATCTAATGAAAAACAAAACCGTCTCAAAAAATATATGACCACCTAATCAATATGGACCTTTGCACTAAACTATCTACATAATGAAACTAATGCATTTTCCATTAGAGCTAATGCATGACAGTGCCGAGATAATAAGACATAGGCACCTAACCTCCTCTCTATCAAATGAACCTATCTGCAGTTGACCACTACGAATGTAGAACTCTGAAGCGAAATGATTGTTTGTATGGACATATCTATATACACATTCTAGTTGGTTCTCTTCCGCAACACCATGCGGTAGATCAGGGAAGTGGGGAAAATCATCCCCCCTCCTAGAAAACTAAGTGATGAAATAAAAATATTCCTTCGTGGGAAGATACCAGATATAGGCATCGACCCTAAATGCATACCGACCATGATCCTAACAACGAATTAATTGTTGTAACAATGAAGAGTTCCTCTTAAGGGGTGTACTCTCCTCATAAAACTTGAGGAGGAAAAAATACATCAAAAGGGCACATGTTTGTTGTGAAATAGGGCAAGGGAACAACTCCCTCTCCCTCTCCCTGGCCTCCCACTCATGTACAAATGTGTTTGTGTCAAGCTATTATTGTTGTTTCTCCTCCTCTTGTTTTCATCGTCTCTGATTCACATACAACTATTGTTTTGTTTTTTAAGTAAGAAGCGATATATTAACTGTCATAAGAAAAAATTACAATATCGTCTTGAGATCGAGTTTTGGATGTGTTGAGTTTCCCCACAGGGAAACCAACTCATCCTGGCACTCTGACTGTAAATATTAGTGAGAATTAAACATATTTTCCTGAATCACCCTGTGGGGAAATCGATTCAGTCGATCCATGCATGCATATTGTAGACCAAAGAAGATTATACTATGAACCAAAAAATGCCTATCGTCTGACAGACCCACAAAATATACAAGAAAATGCCTATCTTCTGAAAAAACCCACAAAATAGATAGTGCTAAACTCCAACAAACTAAACAAAACCTTCCAAAAAAAACTAACAATTGTAAAAATAAAGCATGCATGCTGACACATGTACGCATGTCGACTGTCATGGTGTCTGGTGTACTTTCATTTCCTCAGCTTTCGTTGCGCGTGTGTCTCACATGGTGCCTTTCTTGTCCTCAGCCACCTGTGCGCATGTATCCATGTCTCGTTCATCCTCCCCCTGGAATTCTGGAGCAAGAACAACCCCTGGAGATGCGGGGGCATTGGTTCTCGAATCAAGTGAATACAGAGAGTGGAGTAGTGTCAGAGAAGAGATTCAATTTTCTCTGCACGTTGGTCTAGGTGTTCCAGCCGAAAAATGGAGGTCATCGACATCCTTACAAACTACGAAGACCAAGTCTTGGAGAATTGAGATCGAATCTCAGAGTTGCGGGCACGAAGCACAGTTTGGCCAGACCAGAGCTTGACCTTGGGTCGCTTCCAATTGAAGTCATTGCGTCTAAGTGTTGAATTCCTCCAGCAAAGGCACAAAATCTAGCGACAGGGGTGACGAAGGGGGTGGCGAGGGAGCGAAGGGTGGTGGACTGGAAGGGCGTGCCAATGCTGGCTACGAGGTCGAGACCAGGTATAAGAGAGGTCCAGGAGTGTAGCCTAGATAATTTTCCTGAAGGGCAAACCATTCAACTTGGCAAGCCCATGGTGAAGACAAAGGCGAAAGGACACATTGGTCTGGTGAGGACTGAGTGGATGATGGAGGTGAGGATTTGAGCATAGGAGAAAAGGTGGGTGGGTGCCTGTTGTCCATGGAAGCTCTATTTTGGTACCAGAGGGCACCTCTCTTCAGATTTACTCGAAGGAGAGGCATAGCCTGACGAACGTTAGGGTGAGGCAGATATTCCAACAGTAAGAACCAGGTAGGCACCAATGAGAATGATAGAGTGAAAGAGTTGTTGGAAGGAGAGGGTGATAGATACCAACTTGAGGGATGGGCATCGTCATAAGAGGGTGGATGAAGAGTAAAGGCACACAAGTGCAGGAGGATCAGACAGTGTACTAGTGCCATAGCCATGACGAGAAGCCAACTCTAAGCACACTGATGCATTTAGTTGAGAGTGTGCTGAAATGGATAGTTGTGGAATACATAAGGTGGTAATAAAGGCCGAAGGGGGAAGCGTGTGTCGTCACGTGCCTCAAGGCGAGCTGGTGAGTTCTGAGTTCACAAATGGACGTGTGGAGCACTCTGACACCCCATCTGGGGGGTTATCTGTGTTGAGAGCCTTAGTTATGCAATCCTAGAGGAGGGGATGATATTTGTGGGTGGGGGACATATAAAGGATATCTGGTCCTTCTAAATCCACCCCAAAATTAGCTAGTTTTTCTACTACATGGTTGGCTTTCCTTCTCACTTGCGAAGGAATGAGCACCAAGTGAGGCGAAATGAGAGTTGAAATGGAACTGAGTCCTATGGTAAGTCACCGGCAAGGGGAGATGCTATCTGGATCCGCTCCATTGAGTATCTTTGTGAAAAGGCTTAGGATTATTTGAGAATCCCCCTCGATGATTAGCTTGTTGTTCCCATTGTCTTGAGAAAGTTGTAGGGATTTAATTAGACCCCAGAGCTCAGTTGCATTGTTTGTGTTATGACCAATACTACAAACTGCGATGAGTATTATGCTACCCTGATTGTTGCAAAGAACCACCCCGAAGTCGGCAGGGCCCGAATTATCTTTGGATGCTTCGTCGAATTTTACTTTGATGAATCCTGGAGCTGGAGGAGACCAATGTGAGGGGTTGCCTTTGTCTTGTAAAATTTTGGGTTTCCTTAAAAAATGTAGGTGAAAGTTGATGATCTATTTTGTCCAGGATGTGTTTTTTCTGTGGAGGACAAGACAAGTCCTCCTCTTTTAAGACTTTGAGGAACATGACTCTCGAGGAGGCCTTCACCACAGTGAAATCCTGAGATTGGACACTTCAAGATATTTGGGTGTCTAGTATACATTCATGTACCCAAGGAGAAAAGGACCAAGCTAGACCCTTTAGGTAGAAAGGGTACACTTGTGGCATACAATGAGTCTTCGAAGGCATACCAGAGCTACATCCCTGGTCAGAGATAGATTGAGGTGAGTAAAGATGTTACCTTTAAGGAGGAGGTAGCCTTCAGGAGATCTAGAGGATATCACATGGAGATTGATAGTAAGAGACAAGAAGAGATGGTGCCTTCTCCCCCTCACCCTCCAACAATTCAGAGGGAGACAATTGAGCCTATTGATCCCATTGATCCTGTACCTCCAGTTGATGTTCCCAGAGATATTGTAGTAGGTCAGAAGAGACCTACATGGGATCGTTAGACTCTGCTGGAGTAAGAATGACATGCAACTCCTCATGGTAACTTTCGAGAGAGAAAGAGACCTCAAATATATTCATGCTATGTTGCAGCTATGAGCCACATCATTGATTCTGAGCCTTCATGTTATGAGGAGGCATCTAGTCAACCAATATGGAGAGATGCCATGATGGAGGAGTATCAGTCCATCATGAAGAATGATGTGTGGGATATTGTTTCGAGACCTAAAAGGAAGTCTGTAGTGACTTCCAAATGGATCTATAAGATCAAACATACAACTGACGAAAGCATCGAGAAGCACAAAGCAAGATTTGTTGCTGGAAAATTCTCTCAAGTGGAGGGAATAGATTATGAGGAGACATTTGCTCCTGTTGTTCGATACACTTCCATTCGAATGATTATTTCCCTCGCAGAATCCATGGGTTGGAAACTAAATCAGATGGATGTGAAGACTGTTAGAATATAGAATATTGTGCTTGTTTTACCATTGACGATACCCTCATCACCCAACCATAGGCCGAAGCCACCCTCCGAGCACCTTGACCTTGACAAGGAAGAGAATCCTGGTAGCAATCCAATAGCCAAGAGAGGCTAATGCACCAAGCAAGAATAGAAACCAAGTTGATCAGGTATCCCTCCCAGAAGCTGGTGCACACTTTCCCAAAGACATGCGCACAAAACTGCCACTGCAGCTGCGCAGATCTAGCTCTCTCTGCAACTGCTGAGATGTGAATAATGAGAAATGGTGCCCTGTATTTATAGTAGTCTGAACAATTTTACTGGGGCCGACTTCTCCTTCTTGGTACTAATAAATTCATTTTAAATATATTTCTGCAGCTGGCAACTTGTCTAGGGTTTCCTTCATTTTTTTGCTTCCTTCTGGAATATTCTAATCTTGTCATAGGTCACAATAGAGGTTCATACCTCCCAAAGCTACCATAATATTAACACTCCCTCCTAGCTAGGGAGGTATGGTCTTGAGCACAACAGACCATTCAACTAGTAGCAACACGAGCACCGTCATTATTATCCAACTGGATAATCTCCTATGACAACTGGTACAATATCAATTGATAGAACACACCCGTGTTTATTCAAGGTAGTACGCAACTACTCAAACCGTGACACATAGTCACAAATAGTGGAACAAATCCACCACATTAGTATATCTCTACTGTCTGGAGATAGGCAATATCCATAACAATCATCTGATGCCAACCTGCACAGAAAAATATTGTTAAAATATGAATCATCTGGGCCAATCTTTCACTCACGTCTGTGAGATATGAAGGAATATATGCGCTTAGTATAGAACATCAACAATGGGCTATCTTCCCTATTCTTCTCAAACAAGGAAGAAGGATTGTTTCGGATTTCTGAGCCTGGACCATTCCTCACCCTGGGCCATTCTTCCTACCATAATCAAAGTGCACCCTGGACAGAATGTATAAACCCTAAGGAATGTTTGAGTCTGGACCATTCCCCACCCTGGGACATTCCTCCTACACTAATCAAAGTGCACCCTGGAGAGAATGTATAAACCCTAAGGAATGTCTGTCCCTGATTGCTGAGCTTGGACCATTCCCCACCCTAGGCCATTCCTCCTACACTAATCAAAGTGCACCCTGGAGAGAATGTATAAACCCTAAGGAATGACTATCTAGACCATTTCCTCTGTTAACCACAAGAGGAAAAGGATGTCATGTATCAACCTCCAAAACGAACCATTCCTCATGTTAACCACAATGAGAAATCGTTGTCCAGCAAGGCAGGCCAGTCTTCTTGAGTAACCCTCAAGAAGAGAGACTTCCCTAGACCACTCCCCATGTTAACCACAATGGGAAGTCGTTGTCTATGATACATCAGCAATCAAACTACCTCCCATGTTAACCACAATGGGAAGTCACTATCCGTCAGAAATCTCAATCCACTTTTCGAACAGGAAAGAATCTGTCCAATCTGGACTATTTTTCAATTACAAAGATAAATAATATTTTCAGTGCTCCCTCCTAATCTGGAGAGTCATTTAGTCACAAAAATAAATGTTTTCAATAATATTTTTCAGTACTTTCTCCTAACTTGGAGATTCTTCCCTTCTAGCTAAGGGAGTTATTTCCATGATCCCCATCTTCTCTTGGAAATATGCAAACTTAATTCTGGATAGAGGTTTTTTCAGGATGTCTGCTATCTACTCATCAGTGGGGATATACTCGAGCTTTACCTCTCCTTCCTGGAATTTATCTCGAATAAAGTAGTATTTGATCTCAATGTGTTTTGACCTTTCATGAAACTCTCATTATCACAATATATTATGGTTGATTATGGAATCTGATCAAATAAATCGGAGATTAACTTCCTTAGCCATACTACTTATGTGCATGCTTCACATGCTTCCATATACTCTGCTTCTGCTATGCTGAGTGCAACAGACTTCTATTTCCTATTGCCCCAAGATATCATAGCAGAGACTAAGCTGAAACACATACTTGAGGTGCTCTTTATGTCTTCTGCACTTCCTGCCTAATAAGAGTCTGTGAATCCATGAAGTTTGATATCACTGGATGTAGTATATCTCAAGCCATAGTTTATTGTCCCATGAATATATCTTAGGACATGCTTTGCAGCTATCTAATGCTCTTGTCTAGGTTCCACCTGGAACTGACTTAATGTATTTATAGAAAAGCAAATATCTGGTCGAGTATTTACCAAATACATCAATGATCCAATTAGTTGTCAATATAGAGATGGATCTACTAGATCGGAATATGGGACTTTCACTTTTCTTATATATGCATTCCTAGGAGTGTCCATGGACTTACAGTCCATCATTCCAAACTTCTGAAGGATCTTTATTGCATACTTTCCTTGTCTAAGGAATACTTCACCACGCTTTTGCCATACTTCTAGTCCCAAGTAATAATGCATGAGACCTAGATCTTTCGTATCAAATTCAGAGGCTAATTCCTTCTTGCACTAGATAATGAGAGATTCTTCACCTGTTATGAATAGATCGTCAACATATAATAGTAGAATCACAAGTGTGTTATCCACGACTTTGTAATAAAGGTTTGGATCTGCATGACTCTTGGAGAAACCAAGTCTTGTTAGATAGCTATCCATTCTGGCGTACCAAGCCCTTGGAGCTTGCTTGAGTCCATATAGAGATTTTTTCAATCTGCAAACGTGAGTGTCTTTGGAATGTACCTCGAATCCTTCAGGTTGTTCAATACACACTTCTTCTTCAATAGCTCCATTGAGGAAGGTTGTCTTTACATCCATCTGGTGTATATTCCATCCCATGGAAGTGTCAAGAGATATGATAGCTCTGATGGAGGTATACCTAGCCATCGGGGAAAATGTTTCATCATAATCTTCTCCCTCCTTCTGGGAGAACCCTTTGGCCACGAATCTTGCCTTGTATTTATCCACGCTTCCGTCTACTACATGTTTGATCTTGTATACCCATTTTGAGGTTACCACTGATTTTTATTTAGGTCTAGGTACAATTTCCTATACTTCATTTTTCATAATGGATTGATGTTCTTCCGCCATAGCTTCTTTTCATTGTCCCTTTTGGAATGCTTCTTCAAATGTGGTAGGTTCTTCTAGAAGCTTCGTCATGTATACTGCATAACTTGAGAATCTTTTTGGTCTTTTACTCTTCCTAGATGTTCCTTCTGGAACCTTGAGTCTTTCTGCATCTTGTATTGTAGCTTCAAGCCAAGCTGGTTGTTTCTTGGTCTTTGGTATGATATCTGAATCAATGTTCTCACATGGCTTCATAGGATGATCAGGTTGATCCTTTTTGTTATTTTTGTTTTCTATGTTTTCTTCATTAGGTTCTTCAAGTTCTTCTTCTTCTATAATTTCTTCGATGGATTTATTGAAGGCCATCCTTTCATTGACCGTTACTTCTCTGCTAACTTCTATCTTGTGTTGTTCTGAAATATATATTCTATAGGCTTTGGATGAATCACTATATCCCACAAATATCCCCTTCTTTCCTGAGGGTTCTAGTTTATTCCTTTTGTCTTTGGGAATATGAGAGTAAACTGGACATCCAAATATTCTTAGGTTTTCCACGTTAGGTTTCTTACCTGAGAAGGCTTCTTCTGGTGTCATGTCCTTCAGTATACGATGAGGGCTTCTATTATGTACATATATTGTCCTCATTGTTGCTTCTCCCCATAGAAACATGGATAGACCTTGATCGTTCAATAAGGCTTTTACCGTTTCTTCGATAGATATATTCTTCTTTCTGCTACACCGTTTTATTGAGGATTATGAGGAACAATCAACTCCCTCCTAACCCCTACCAATTTGTAGAATGCAACGAACTCCTTCGAGGTGTATTCTCCTCCATTATCTGTTCTTAATGTCTTGATCTTCTTGTTCGTGAGGTTTTCTATTTCTGCCTTGAATTCTTGGAACTTGTTGAATACTTCGTCTTTTGATTTCAGT
>ML797229.1:53744-74781 GCA_009831015.1 Picea engelmannii | reverse complement strand
GATATGGTAGCTTTGTAAGCCCATAAGGAAGACCAATTTCTTGCTCAATCATAATTCTATGGGAAGAAAAATCCCATACTTGTGAATCTGGTTCCTGTGCGAAATAGATCTGAAAATAAATGTGGAATTTGGAAATATTTGGGTGACAGATTTGTAAGAAAATTCTGAATTTGAAATTAAGGATAATATCTCATAATTTCTATATACATGTTATACATGTGAGACAAAAAAGATATGTCTTGGGAGGACAGGTGAAGGATTTCAAGATGGAAATAATGAAAAAGGCTACTGTTAAGATAGGAGAATCCTGTGGTAAGTCATGATCACCCTAGAATATGTTGTGTTGTGGCAACACAAGTCGGAGGGATGCCTCAACTCTAAGGCTCAATGAAGTCTTTAGAGCTCTTCATATGCAAGAAAACCTTGGCAAGGCAAGATGGATCACCTGAGGGACTGTATAGCACAGAAGGGGATGCTTGAGCCTGGGCCTGGAGGGTGAGTGACCACAAGGAAGATGAGACTTTGATAATTCTTATAAACTATTGATTGGGATCATGCACACAATGGGTGTGTCCAAGAAACAAAGTGAGCCAAGATAACAAGACAACCATGTGGATGTGAATCCACGAACTGCACAGATAAGTAATGTGCTATATTTTGGAATTTTCCTCTTAAATTTTGCAAAAAAATAAAATGTTTCTACATGAAATTGTTATTAATATGCTTGTTTCCCAATATTATTGAAAGCAGGTGACAAAGGCCAAGAGTCTGAAAAGGACCTTACCCAACAAGAGGATCAATATTTCTGAAGCAGCTAAAAGACAAAGGCATGACAGGTGTTACTGAGAAAGAACATTGAGGACGATGTTCCTTTTAAGGGGGAGGGGATTGTAACACCCCTATTTCCCCCATCTTGTAATTAATCATTAATTATGATCAACATGCGATGGCATGTGAATAATGTAAATGTATTATTGTTTAGATTTCCAATAATTGAATGTGGGGGTGAAGAATTGAAGTATTGGCCTTGATATCACTAGAGGAAAGAGTGAGGAAACGATAGAGAGGGTTCATTATGTCAAAATGACCCCAAATTCTCTTTTCTGAAATAATAATCCTCATATTGATCCCAAGGATAAATCAGTAATACCAAAAGGACTAGTGGTTGGAAAATAAACTACCCCAATGAATGGAATCATGGAGGGTCTGTCTAGGGAGACAAAAAACTGTCAGCCCGAAGTACCACAGCGGACAGTATTTCCTGTTGGCCCAGACTGACCTAAGTTTCCTTCTGACAGAAGGAACATGATAGGTCCATAACCTTCCTAAGGAGGAAAAAGGCATGCAATAATACAGCGAAGCTAGAGAAGGAAAGAGACCAAGCCATTGGGGGCATGCAACTCAGATATACATAGAAAAGGGGAAGATCATGTAGGAATCTCGAGTTGAGAAGAAGAACTGGAAGATTAAGTTGTGTTGGTCATTGGAGAGAAGAAGAGAAAGGACCTATGATAATTTGTAGAAAAACTTGACCTGAGTAGAAGGTTGTGAGATTGATGTTGACGGAGCATCTGATAAACCTCATAGAGGCTATGATAGAGAAAGAGCCTCTGAGAAACTACAAATTTTCGTAGTGATATAATGGCTTGGCACAGGGGTGGCCAGAGTGATAATAATGAATGCCTCTAAGCCTATGGTTGGGTGGAAAGGAGAACACCCACAATCAGTTGGTCAATGATCGACTGAAATAGATAAGTATTTTGTTTACCCTGTGCACTAGAATTGAAATAATAATTGAATGTCTGTGTTTATGACTAAGATTCACAGTGCTTGATTTATATTAGAAATGATTATTAATCTTCTATAAACTCTTGCATCAGAATGGTTTTCTATCTGCCTCTGCTTAGCAGCAGGAGGACTGTTAGACGCGGGTCTGTAAATAAATCTAAGCATAAGTTTACGGTTCTCGACTGGTCGAGAAATAAATTTCTTCATTTTAGAACTTAAGTTATGTGAATGGGAGGCACTCCCTTCAAACCAATCGACCAAGAGAACCACAGGCTCATGCCCGTGGCCTTGACCAAATATTGGCTAAGAAATATGAGTGTAGCCTCTGGAGCTCGATAAAGTTCCATATGACCAAGACCTTGGAACCTTTCACTAGGTCCGAGAGGTTCTAAGATACATTAGCTTCGAAGCTCTAGGATGTTGTGACTTTACAATCTTCGAAACTAACCGAAGGTAACCCATTGTTATGTTTACCAGTGTGGTTGACAGACATCTGGCAGTTTTCTTAACTATGACCGTGGGATCTATCCCGTTGTTAAACCCTGATCATCTTCTTGGTCCCGAAGTAACGTCAGCCATAGATCCGAGGGTATTTGGGAGCCTCCCTGACCATTGGATCTACGTCGAGGTCAGTCTAGCATTGACCACTTCTGGAGAACAAATGCATCATAACCCCAAAACCTATGAGTGCTGAAGTTGTGAAGTATTGTGGTTTGTCGATCTTCGGATCCTTTGGAATCCCTCTCAACCGTATGATCATGGGGACACGTGTATCACGTAGGGAGCACGTGGGTGTCCACGTGTCGAGTGACGGTGATGACATGTGTGGAATCTTTGTGGAAGAGCAAAGAGGTGTCGATGACCTAGACCACGTACCACGTATCTTTCCAATGTGTTCCGGGTTGATAGGTGTCCCTCTAGGAGTGGCCTAATATTGAGACCAAGGGACCCTTGTGATAGAGCTATGCATCGTTGATCTAGGGACTCCATTGAGAACTCCCCCCAACCATCTAATCCAACAATGAAAGGATTCATGTGTAGCACTTTGGCGAAGTCCTACTCTGGGAGAAAAGGAGTATTAAGTGGGTAGAACCCCCAAATGTCGAACACACGAAGTAACACGAGCCATTGATCTTAGGGAAATCAGGATCTCCCATGATTATTAGATCTAGACCATGGTCAACCTGATGTTGACCACTCTGAGAGAAAATAGGAAGTTACACAGCATATCCCTCGAACGCCGAAGTTACGAAGTAACGAAGGCCGTATATCTATGGATCTACATGGACGCACCTCGACCATGAGATTTAAGGGGTGTTGGAAGGTTTTCAGCTTGGAGTGATGTGGAATGATGACATTACCCAATGTGACATGGACCCACGTTCTATGTGCCATGTGTCACCTTAATTTGTGAATTATACCGGCCTTATATGCCAAGTGGAACGTGACACATGTCACCCATTTATAGGGCCACGTGTCATCTCTGTCCTTTTCTCCGTGTCACCCGCCCCCAGTGTGTGGTTGCATGACCTAATGTCTAATGGGACCCTGATATTTCAGGAGTTCGGAACTCTGGGAGAATTAGGGTGTTAGGATTTATTCTCCAAAAAGGGTCGAATGTCGGAGCTACGTGATAGGACCTCGGGAGCTCGGAGTTTTGGGACTCTGGATATTTGGGGTGGTGTAGTAGGATAATTCAAAAGAGATGAAGGCCAAAGCCATGTGGCAAAATTTCATGGCTTCGGGGCTCCAAAAGATATGCACGTCGAAATAAAAAGGGGGTGTTCAACGCCGAACGTCGAATTCCAGAAATTATGTATGTTAAACGAGGATGAAGATTTGCTAGTGGAATTAATGATGGATGGATTTCCACCATAGAGGTAGGAGAATTAGGGAGCTCTGAGACTTCGGGGAACCTTGGGATAGTATAAATGATATGAACCCACGTGGACGCCACATGGCCTTTGACCAATGATGCTTGCAGAATTTCGAAAGGGAATAACTTCCAATCCCGAGCTCGGATTTGAGCACGATGATGGTGGTTGGAAAACTCTTGATGAGCATAAGGTGATGGATATCTCGAGAAGAGGATTTGAGATGATGGAGGAAAGTGAAATTTTGATGCCCCATCCCTTAAAAAGTTACTTAATGGGTTGGGTGTGTTACATAACGAGAAAGCAGGAACTGACAATAGGCTCACTACTGCAAGCAGGGGGATGAAATGCAATTACAACTTAACTCCTCCTTTTTTGTAAATTTAGTCACCTAGTCCTGAAAAAGTATAAAAAAATATCCAGGAGAACTATTCTATCCAATGTTGACTAGAGTGTTCATTTTTCGAAATTAGTCTACTTGGTCCGAAAAAGGGTTAAACTTACACCAAATAGATGTCCTTTCAAATCCATTTAACGAGTGTGAAAGAGACAAGTTCACTCGACAATATTTTTTCTTTTTTAGAGTGTCAGAAAAGAGCTTAACTAAGACTCAAGAAGGTTTTTCTAAGCAACATATCATGGGGGAGGCTCGGGCTCACGTGCAGGACTTCTGTCAAAAGTTAGCAACTCATAGATAGTTGACACAAGCTTGGGAAAACCCAAAAATTTCCAAGTCAAGGAGGATAAACTGCTTGGAGAGGATCCTTGCAGATAAGGAAGTCGAGGCTCTACAAGATCATCCCAAGAGAAGGAAACCATCCTAGGACTTGGATGGAGCGTACTCGAAGAAAGTGGAATGCTCCCTTATTAAGAAGGTACAGAACTAAAAATGATAAGGACATGGTCGAAATATGCATCACCCCTAGAAGAAGAGTGGGATTGATCGAATATTCCATCGGTAATGGAACTTCCTTAAACTAGTCACTCTCCAAGAGAAGATTGGGATCGACCGAGTATTGCATTGGCACAACCACTTATTCAATTGTTGGTTGAATAGGATGTGAGACAACATGGTCAATAGACACATCACTCCCCAAAACAGGAGTGGTGTTGGCCAAAGATTACATTGGCACGATCGTTGGTTGAACAGGATGAGAGACAACATGGTCAAGAGACGCATCACTTCCCAAAATAGGAGTGGTTTCGGCCAAAGATTGCATGGGCACAACCATTGTATCAACCAAATAAATTTGGGAAACCAAAGATGAATCAGAACTTGAAGGGCTATCAGAGAAGGACTGCACTTCTTGTACCACTGCAGTAGAAAGGAAAAAATGAGTAAGCTGATTTCCTTTGCAAATCCTATAAATGAACTTGGTCTTAGGTCTTATACATCAAGGTTTCTCAATCATATGAATGCCCCCGACATGATTTGCAATGGTTGGTGAC
Organism: Picea engelmannii; assembly: GCA_009831015.1. Taxonomy (NCBI): domain Eukaryota; kingdom Viridiplantae; phylum Streptophyta; class Pinopsida; order Pinales; family Pinaceae; genus Picea; species Picea engelmannii. Next base: position 69,670 of record ML797229.1, on the reverse strand, counting down.
ATGCTCCCAACATGACTTGCAAAGGCTAGTAGCTCATCTCCAACATGACTTGTTGAGGTTGGTGATGAATCCCCAACATGAATAGCAAAGGTTGGTGATGTATGTGTAGTGTGACTAGCAATGAATAGATTTGTGCCCCCAACATGACTTGCAACGACTGGTTTTTGGTCTTCAACATGACCTACATAGGTTGTTGACCTATCTCCAACGTGACTAGTAGACGTTGGTGATATAATGACAATATGAATTGCAGTGACTGGACTTGTGTTTCGAGCATGACTGGTGACGGATGGTTGCGACATTTGACACCAAGGTTCTAGGAAAGACTATTTTTGAGAAATTGCGGGCCAGGAATGGTTCTGGTATACACCATGGCCCTGTCCGGTAGGATAGTATCCTCCTCCAAACTGATTCATAAAGGTTTGTAAGGGCATTTTCACTAAGGAAGCCACTTGCGAAGAGAAAGCTACATGACAAGGGTTAATTAGGTGAGAATATATGTTTCCCCCAGACGAAGGAACTTCGTGAAGGGGGTTTCCTATACTAGAAAACCGACGCCCCTGGATGAAACACCGGAGGACAGACAGAGGTCCTCCATGGGAAAATTGTTCATAGGAACTGGCATAGCGTAAGAAGAATATATGGATAGGATGTAATAAGTAGAATGACTACCCATTTGAGCACTTTATCCTAGAAAAGTGAAGCTAGGATTGGATCCATAGGAAGGAATATTCCAACCTCCTACTGTAAGAGTTGGTTGAGGTATATGACTCCCACCAAATGATAAGGGATAATAAGGAGTAATCATGCCTCCAGACCCAAAACTAGGATTCACATAAGGCGACGCGACAGAGGATGGCAAGTGTGAAGACATGTATGGCATACCATGAGAAAAATTATTGGAGTTTGAAGGTATTGCTTGAGTATTATGATTCGATGTACCACTTGGAAATACAAAAGGATTTGTCCCCATGGAATGAGAAAAGACTATGGGCTGGGTAGCGTTAACTGAGGGAGTCACGGGGGCTCCACTAACCATAACAATGAAAACTCATGACACAATGCAAAATCCTAAGGCCAAGTAATAATCAGAGAGCACACCAAAGTAAAGAAAAATTTTCAATGCACACAAACAAGATATAGTGGATGAAAAGGGGCCTCCCTCGCTAGAGTAGGTATGTCTCGCCCAAGAGGGACCTGAGACACCCTTCAAAATATTGGAGGTATCAAAATCAGTTATAAGGTTCCTCATAAGTTTAACAATGTAGTCGGTCAGATCCCCCCGGAGAGATGATACTCCATAAAGGTTGTGTGTTGTCTGACCCTTATCTGACTCAGGGTACCTGCAAAATAACCCCTGCAAGTAACCTATGTGGCTACCTATGTAAAGCAACTAAAACCACCACGATATAACCAATGCACAAGCGAACAGTCGTAAGACGGGTCCACCTAATGGGAAAGGTAACAAAGCTTGAAATCTTGAAAGAACTGCCTCTCAGGGAGTTAAAGGTACTAGCAAGACCCCCAAATATGAATAGATCCCCAGAAATATCTCTCACGCTAAGAAGGTGTTAGAGGGATATCTATGCAACCAACTTCACGCAACCTCATGCTTAACTCCGGTGTGAGCAGAGTGTCCTGACATCACTAATTACATAATGGATTTCACCACTCCCTGGTCAGACACATATGTTGATTTTAATAGCCTTGGAGAAGTTTACTCACAAAATCCTATTCCAAGGCTCTATATCCTATGCTTGTTTGTGTACTTCTGAAAAATAAAATTGTTTCTAATCAATTTTAATTAATCAACATTACTTTTAATGGCTTTGTTTACTCAAAAGATGTGGTCGGGAAACTGATGATCTTATGACTCAACATATTAAAGAAATGAATATGAGCATAAAACTAAGTTCTAATATTCAATTCTCAAAACATGACAAGATTTTCAAAATGGAACTTTCAATTCAACTCTTTAATTTCAATAAGATGCAATCTTTCCTTATGTATCAAGATCAATACTAAACAACCAAAAGAGCAAATGCCAAAATGCAAAATGTATATATTTTTATTTTCAATATAAAGGAATGAAAATGAAAGGATTGAATAACAACTTGATATATAGACCTTACTGCAAGAAAAAAGAGACAAGCCAAGAAGGATACCAAGAAGCAAACACTCAGACCAAGATGCAAGGACAACCAATGAAAAATATGTTGAGAAAGAAAAACCAACCAAAAATTCAACCATAAAAAGGTTTCCTATCACTCTACAAGCACTCAATAGTTAGGATAGAGACCCAAGAAGACTCAACAACCATCAAAACTCACCTAGCAAATGCCAAACTCAACAAATAAGCTTAAAAATTTGATGTACACGACTGTTTAGACAAAAACCGTGTATGTACATGCCCTATAGAAGGACAACTCACATGTGTACGCGTATGTCAAGGGAAAAAACATGTATATGTATTAAAATACTGCCAGGGAAAAGAAAAGGCCAAGAAACTCAGATACAATGTAAAAATAGGTTGTCAAGCAATCAGGTGACAAGAAAACTCAGGCTAACCAAGAATAATCGAAGGAGAAAAACACTCCAAACCCCAAAATAGAAGATTTAATCCCCAGTATGGTTGCCAATTTTGTTGCGAGGAAAATCACTCTATGGAATGGTATAAACCACAACAGACGTAATGACTGTAGAAATCAACTCTAATCCCAAGTATTCTATATAAATGAAAATGCTAACAAGACAAGATAAAGAGCCTGCCTCATCCAGACATTTGATGAAGACCATCGTTGAGCACTCGAATCAAAGATTTATATCTGCAACTTTTCCTCAACCACCAATATAAACAAGAATATGGTGATAATATATAATGTTAGCACATCAATAGCATAATCCATTAATATTCATAACAAATACGCCCATGGAATAATAATTCAAATATTTGCAAGACATCAATTGGATGAGAAAAGAGTATTTCTATTAAAAAATGATCAACAGAAATGTATAAGTGACAAACTTATGTGTCAGCACGTCTCGGAATTGAGAAACTAAGTCCCTTCCAGCTGGGCCTCCACCACTTCAATCCTCCACCAAAGGAAATCTCATATAAGAGAGATAATGAGGTTCTCCATCAAAGAGGGGAGACCTTGGGGGATGAACAATGTGTTCATACTTTAAAGGACAAAGGGATGCAGACTCAATGTGAAGTGAAAATTTCTCCAGAGTATCTTTACTCTTAAAAGTTGGATTCTCTCTTCTTCCACGGTTTGGATATGGCCCAATTTATAGTCTTCAAATGGAACTGAAGGGTCGAGTTAGAATATTTCTAGTATATGGAAGGTCAAGGATCATGGATCTCGTGACGTGACATGGAAACCCGACATAAATTTTAATTTTGAGCACCAAACTCGATGTACACGGTTTGTTGTGGTGCAACCTGCATATACGCATGTCGTCTAACTGGTAGGGCACACATATGTGAAAAAATATGATTTTTTGGCTCTGGGAAGTGAAAAAGGAGACTTCAAATCTGCATAGGTAAATGGAAAGGACCTCTGAGAAAGTTGCATGGGGTGAGGAAAAAATTGGTATAAAAACTAGAAGCCAAACTGGAAGCAAAATTGGAAGCCATATTAGAAGCAAAATTGGACGTAAAACTAGAAGCCAAACTAGAAGAAAAATTGGAGGGCATATCAAAAGAAAAACTGGAAGCAACACCTATTGCTAATCTTGGCGCTATTTCTGGTGCTAAACCTGTCACTAATCCTGGCGCTATTTCTGACATTATTCCTGGAACTAAACCTAGTGCTATTTCCGACGATATTCCTGGCACTAATCTGTTGCTAATCCTAGCGTTATTTTTGGTGCTAATCCTGGTGTTATTTCTGGCACTAAACTTGGCGTTATTTTCCTGACGTTTAATCTGGTGCTAAAAAATGACGCTAATTCCAATGCTAATTCTGGCACAATTATAAAAAGTCCAAATTGCACCCCATTTTGCACTAGAAAAGGTGTCAAATTCATGAACTGAAATACACTAAATTTCGACGCTATTTTAGGCGCTAATTGCTTGTTTTGTTGTAGTGATAGGACAAGGAAACTCGAGTTGGATCTTCTTGGAAAACAACTACCCCCACATGTGAATACATGCATCAAACATAGTTGAGTAGCATGAAACCTGGTCGAGTGGCATGAACCCTCTAAAAAAATAGTGTAAATAACTCTAACATGAATGGGAAGAATCTCGTCCCATTTAAAACGACATGACACTGATCTAATGAAAAACAAAACTGTCTCAAAAAATATATGACCACCTAATCAATCGGGACCTTTGCACTAAACTATCTACATAATGAAACTAATGCATTTCCCATTAGAGCTAATGCATGACAGTGCCGAGATAATAATACATAGGCACCTAACCTCCTCTCTATCAAATGAACCTATCTGCAGTTGACCACTACGAATGTAGAACTCTGAAGCGAAATGAATGTTTGTATGGGCATATCTATATACACATTCTAGTTGGTTCTCTTCCGCAACACCATGCAGTAGATCAGGGAAGTGGGGAAAATCATCCCCCCTCCTAGAAAACTAAGTGATGAAATAAAAATATTCCTTCGTGGGAAGATACCAGATATAGGCACCGACCCTAAATGCATACCGACCATGATCCTAACAATGAATTAATTGTTGTAACAATGAAGAGTTCCCCTTAAGGAGTGTACTCTCCTCATAAAACTTGAGGAGGAAAAAATACATCAAAAGGGCACATGTTTGTTGTGAAATAGGGCAAGGGAACAACTCCCTCTCCCTCTCCCTGGCCTCCCACTCATGTACAAATGTGTTTGTGTCAACCTGTTATTGTTGTTGCTCCTCCTCTTGTTTTCATCGTCTCTGATTCACATACAACTATTGTTTTGTTTTTTTAAGTAAGAAGCTATATATTAACTGTCATAAGCAAAAATTACAATATCGTCTTGAGATCGAGTTTTGGATGTGTTGAGTTGCCCCAAAGGGAAACCAACTCATCCTGGCACTCTGACTGTAAAGATTAGTGAGAATTAAACATATTTTCCTGAATCACCTCGTGGGGAAACCGATTCAGCCGATCCATGCATGCATATTGTAGACCAAAGAAGATTATACTATGAACCAAAAAATGCCTATTGTTTGACAGACCCACAAAATATACAAGAAAATGCCTATCTTTTGAAAAAACCCACAAAATAGATAGTGCTAAACTCCAACAGCCTAAACAAAACCTTCCAAAAAAAACTAACAATTGTAAAAATAAAGCATGCATGCTGACACATGTACGCATGCCGATTGTCATGGTGTCTGGTGTACTTTCATTTCCTCGGCTTCCGTTGCACGTGTGTCTCACATGGTGCCTTTCTTGTCCTCAGCCGCTTGTGCGCATGTATCCACGTCTCGTTCATCCTCCCCCTGGAATTCTGGAGCAAGAACCGCCCCTGGAGATGCAGGGGCATTGGTTCTCGAATCAAGTGAATACAAAGAGTGGAGTAGTGTCAGAGAAGAGATTCGATTTTCTCTGCACGTTGGTCCAGGTGTTCCAGCCAAAAAATGGAGGTCATCGACGTCCTTACAGACTACGAAGACCAAGTCTTGGAGAATTGAGATCGAATCTCAAAGTTGCAGGCACGAAGCACAGTCTGGCCGGACTAGAGCTTGACCTTGGGTCGCTTCCAATTGAAGTCATTGCGTCTAAGCGTTGAATTCCTCCAGCAAAGGCACAAAAGCTAGTGACAGGGGTGACGAAGGGGGTGGTGAGGGAGCGAAGGGTGGTGGACTGGAAGGGCATGTCAATGCTGGCCACGAGGTCGAGGCCAGGTATAGGAAAGGTCCAGGAGTGTAGCCTAGAGAATTCACCTGAAGGTCAAACCATTCAACTTGGCAAGCCCATGGTGAAGACAAAGGCGGAAGCCCACATTGGTCTGGTGAGGACTGAGTGGATGATGGAGGTGAGGATTTGAGCGTAGGAGCAAAGGTGGGTGGGTGCCTGTTGTCCATGGAAGCTCTATTTTGGTACTATAGGGCACCTCTCTTCGGATTCACTTGAAGGAGAGGCATAGCCTGATGAACGTTAGGGTGAGGCAGATATTCCAACAGTAAGAACCAGGTAGGCACCAGTGAGAATGATAGAGTGCAAGAGTTGTTGGAAGGAGAGGGTGATAGATACCAACTTGAGGGATGGGCATCGTCATAAGAGGGTGGATGAAGAGTAAAGGCACACGAGCGCAGGAGGATCAGACAGTGTACTAGTGCCATAGCCATGACGGGAAGCCAACTCTAAGCACACTGAAGCATTTAGTTGAGAGTGTGCTGAAATGGATAGTTGTGGAATACATAAGGTGGTAATAAAGGCCGAAGGGGGAAGAGGGTGTTGTCACATGCCTCAAGGTGAGGTGGCGAGTTCTGAGTTCACAGATGGACATGTGGAGCACTTTGACACCCCATCTGGGGGGATATCTGTGTTGATAGCCTTAGTTATGCAATCCTAGAGGAGGGGATGATCTTTGTGGATGGGGGACATATAAAGGATATCTGGTCCTTCTAAAGCCACCCCAAAATTAGCTAGTTTTTCTACTACCTGGTTGGCTTTCCTTCTCACTTGCGAAGGAATGAGCACCAAGTGAGGATAAATGAGAGTTGAAATGGAAATGAGTCCTATGATAAGTCACCAGCAAGGGGAGATGCTATCTGGATCCGCTCCATTGAGTATCTTTGTGAAAAGGCTTAGGATTATTTGAGAATCCCCCTCGATGATTAGCTTGTTGTTCCCATTGTCTTGAGCAAGTTGTAGGGATTTGATTAGACCCCAGAGCTCAGTTGCATTGTTTGTGTTATGACCAATACTACAAACTGCGATGAGTATTATGCTACCCTGATTGTTGCAAAGAACCACCCCGAAGTCGGCAGGGCCTGAATTATTTTTGGATGCATTGTCGAATTTTACTTTGATGAATCCTGGAGCTGGAGGAGACCAATGTGAGGGGTTGCCTTTGTCTTGTAAAATTTTGGGTTTCCTTAAAAAATGTAGGTGAAAGTTGATGATCTATTTGTCCAGGATGTGTTTTTCTGTGGAGGACAAGACGAGTCCTCCTCTTTTAAGACTTTGAGGAACATGACCCTCGAGGAGGCCTTCACCAGAGTGAAATCCTGAGATTGGACACTTAAGGATATATGGGTGTCTAGTATACATTCATGTACCCAAGGAGAAAAGGACCAAGCTAGACCCTTTAGGTAGAAAGGGTACATTTGTGGCATACAATGAGTCTTTGAAGGCATACCGGAGCTACATCCCTGGTTAGAGACAGATTGAGGTGAGTAAAGATGTTACCTTTAAGGAGGAGGTAACCTTTAGGAGATCTAGAGGATATCACATGGAGATTGATAGTAAGAGATAGGAAGAGATGGTGCCTTCTCCTCCTCACCCTCCAACAGTTTAGAGGGAGACAATTGAGCCTATTGATCCCATTGATCATGTACCTCCAGTTGATGTTCCCAGAGATATTGTAGTAGGTCAGAAGAGACCTACATGGGATCGTTAGACTCTGCAGGAGGCAGAACGACATGCAACTCCTCGTGGTAACTTTCGAGAGAGAAAGAGACCTCAAATATATTCATGCTATGTTGCAGCTATGAGCCACATCATTGATTCTGAGCCTTCATGTTATGAGGAGGCATCTAGTCAACCAATATGGAGAGATGCCATGATGGAGGAGTATCAGTCCATCATGAAGAATGATGTGTGGGATATTGTTATGAGACCTAAAAGGAAGTCTGTAGTGACTTCCAAATGGATCTATAAGATCAAACATACAACTGACGGAAGCATCGAGAAGCACAAAGAAAGATTTGTTGCTAGAAAATTCTCTCAAGTGGAGGGAATAGATTATGAGGAGACATTTGCTCCTGTTGTTCGATACACTTCCATTCGAATGATTATTTCCCTCACAGAATCCATGGGTTGGAAACTAAATCAGATGGATATAAAGACTGTTAGAATATAGAAGATTTTTCTTGTTTTACCATTGACGATACCCTCATCACCCAACCATAGGCCGAAGCCACCCTCCGAGCACCTTGAACTTGACAGAGAAGAGAATCCTAGTAGCAATCCAATAGCCAAGAGAGGCTAATGCACCAAGCAAGAATAGAAACCAAGTTGATCAGGTATTCCCTCCCAGAAGCTGGTGCACACTTTCCCAGAGACTTGCGCACAAAACTTCCATTGCAACTACGCAGATCTAGCTCTCTTTGCAACTGTTGAGATGTGAATAATGAGAACTGGCGCCCTGTATTTATAGTAGTCTGAACAATTTTACTGGGGCCGACTTCTCCTTCTGGGTACTAATAAATTCATTTTAAATATATTTCTGCAGCTGACAACTTGTCTAGTGTTTCCTTCATTTTTTTTCTTCCTTCCGGAATATTCTAATCTTGTCATAGGTCACAATAGAGGTTCATACCTCCCAAATATACCATAATATTAACACTCCCTCCTAGCTAGGGAGGTATGGTCTTGAGCACAACAAACCATTCAACTAGTAGCAACACGAGCACCGTCATTATTATCCAACTGGATAATCTCCTATGACAACTGGTACAATATCAATTGATAGAACACACCCATGTTTATTCAAGGTAGTACACAACTACTCAAACCATGACACATAGTCACAAACAGTGGAACAAATCCACCACAGTAGTATATCTCTACTGTCTGGAGATAGGCAGTCTCCATAACAATCATCTGATGCCAACCTGCACAGAAAAATATTGTTAAAATATGAATCATCTGGGCCAATCTTTCACTCACGTCTATGAGATATGAAGGAATATATGCGCTCAGTATAGAACATCAGCAATGGGCTATCTGCCCTATTCTTATCAAACAAGGAAGACAGATTGTTTCTGATTTCTGAGCCTGGACCATTCCTCACCCTAGGCCATTCTTCCTACCATAATCAAAGTGCACCCTGGACATAATGTATAAACCCTAAGGAATTTTTTAGTCTGGACCATTCCCCACCCTGGATCATTCCTCCTACACTAATCAAAGTGCACCCTGGAGAGAATGTATAAACCCTAAGGAATGTCTGTCCCTGATTGCTGAGCCTGGACCATTCCCCACCCTGGGCCATTCCTCCTACACTAATCAAAGTGCACCCTAGAGAGAATGTATAAAACCTAAGGAATGACTGTCTAGACCATTTCCTCCGTTAACCATAAGAGGAAAAGATTGTCATGTATCAACCTCCAAAACGGACCATTCCTCATGTTAACCACAATGAGAAATCATTGTCCAGCAAGGCAGGCCAGTCTTCTTGAGTAACCCTCAAGAAGAGAGACTGCCCTAGACCACTCCCCATGTTAACCACAATGGGAAGTCGTTTTCTATGATACATCAACAATCAGACTACCTCCCATGTTAACCACAATGGGAAGTCACCGTCTGTCAGAAATCTAAATCCACTTTCCGAACATGAAATAATCTGTCCAATCTGGACTATTTTTCAATTACAAAGATAAATAATATTTTCAGTGCTCCCTCCTAATCTGGAGAGTCATTTAGTCACAAAAATAAATGTTTTCAATAATATTTTTTAGTACTTTCTCCTAACTTGGACAATCTTCCCTTTCAGCTAAGGGAGTTATTTCCACGATCCCCATCTTCTCTCGGAAATATGCAAACTTAATTCTGGATAGAGGTTTTTTCAGGATGTCTGCTATCTGCTCATCAGCAGGGATATACTCTAGCTTTACCTCTCCTTCTTGGACTTTATCTCGAATAAAGTAGTATTTGATCTCAATGTGTTTTGACCTTTCATGAAACACTGGATGTTCTAATAATATTATACAATTCTAATTATCACAATATATTATGGTTGATTATGGAATCTGATCAAATAAATCGAAGATTAACTTCCTTAGCCATACTACTTATGTGCATGCTTCACATGCTGCCATATACTCTGCTTCTACTGTGCTGAGTGCAACAGACTTCTATTTCCTGCTGCCCCAAGATATCATAGCGGAGCCCAAGCTGAAACACATACTTGAGGTGCTCTTTATGTCTTCTGCACTTCTTGCCCAATAAGAGTCTGTGAATCCATGAAGTTTGATATCACTGGATGCGGTATATCTCAAGCCATAGTTTATTGTCCCATGAATATATCTTAGGACATGCTTTGCAGCTATCCAATGCTCTTGTATAGGTTCCACCTGGAACTGACTTAATGTATTTATAGCAAAGCAAATATCTGGTCGAGTATTTACCAAATACATCAATGATCCAATTAGTTGTCAATATAGAGATGGATCTACTGGATCGGAATCTGGGACTTTCACTTTTCTTATATATGCATTCCTAGGAGTGTCCATGGACTTACAGTCCATCATTCCAAACTTTTGAAGGATCTTTATTGTGTACTTTCCTTGTCTAAGGAATACTTCACCACGCTTTTGCCATACTTCTAGTCCCAAGTAATAATGCATGAGACCTAGATATTTCATATCAAATTCAGAGGCTAATTCCTTCTTGCACTGGATAATGAAAGATTATTCACCTGTTATGAATAGATCGTCAACATATAATAGTAGAATCACAAGTGCGTTATCCACGAATTTGTAATAAAGGTTTGGATCTGCATGACTCTTGGAGAAACCAAGTCTTGTTAGATAGCTATCCATTCTGGCATACCAAGCCCTTGACGCTTGCTTGAGTCCATATAGAGATTTTTTCAATCTGCAAACGTGAGTGTCTCTGGAATGTACCTCGAATCCTTGAGGTTGTTCAATACACACTTCTTCTTCAATAGATCCATTGAGGAAGGTTGTCTTTACATCCATCTGGTGTAGATTCAATCCCATGGAAGCGTCAAGAGATATGATAGCTCTGATGGAGGTATACCTAGCCACCGGGGAAAATGTTTCATCATAATCTTCTCCCTCCTTCTGGGAGAACCCTCTGGCCATGAATCTTGCCTTGTATTTATCCACGCTTCCGTCTGCTGCATGTTTGATCTTGTATACCCATTTTGGGGTTACCACTGATTTTTCTTTAGGTCTAGGTACAATTTCCCATACTTCATTTTTCATAATGGATTGATGTTCTTTTGCCATAGCTTCTTTCCATTGTCCCTTTTGGACTGCTTCTTCAAATGTGGTAGGTTCTTCATCTAGAAGCTTCGTCATGTATGCTGCATAACTTGAGAATATTTTCGGTCTTTTACTCTTTCTGGATGTTCCTTCTGGAACCTTGAGTCTTTCTGCGTCTTGTATTGTAGCTTCAAGCTAAGCTAGCATTTCTTGGTCTTTGGTATGATATCTAAATCAATGTTCTCACCTGGCTCCATAGGATGATCAGGTTGATCCTTTTCATTATTTTTGTTTTCTGTGTTTTCTTCATTAGGTTCTTCAAGTTCTTCTTCTTCTATAATTTCTTCGATGGATTTCCTGAAGGCCATCCTTTCATTGAACGTTATGTCTCTGCTAACTTCTATCTTGTGTTGTTCTGGAATATATATTCTATAGGCTTTGGATTAATCACTATATCCCACGAATATCCCCTTCTTTTCTGAGGGTTCTAGTTTATTCCTTTTGTCTTTGGGAATATGAGAGTAAACTGGACATCCAAATATTCTTAGGTTTTCCACATTAGGTTTCTTACCCGAGAAGGCTTCTTCTGGTGTCATGTCCTTCAGTATACGATGAGGGATTTTGTTCTATACATATATTGTCGTCATTGTTGCTTCTCCCCATTGAAACATGGATAGACCTTGATCGTTCAATAAGGATTTTACCGTTTCTTCGATAGATCTATTATTCTTTCTGCTACACCGTTTTATTGAGGATTATGAGGAACAGTCAACTCCCTCCTAATCCCTGTCGATTTGCAGAATGCAACAAACTCCTTTGAGGTGTATTCTCCTCCATTATCTGTTCTTAATGTCTTGATCTTCTTGTTTGTGAGGTTTTCTATTTCTGCCTTGAATTCTTGGAACTTGCTGAATACTTTGTCTTTTGATTTCAATAGGTATAGCCACGTCTTTCTTGAATAGTCATCTATGAAGATTACGTAGTAAAGAGATCCTCCTAGAGATCTGATTGGCATTGGACCGTAAACATCTGAGTGTATTAGATCTAGGATTTCCTTGGATCTGTTGTTGCTGCTTGGGAATGGTTTCTTGATATTCTTCCCAAGGGCACATCCCTTGTAGATTCCTTCATGTGTAGATTTCAATTCTGGTATTCCTTCAACCATTTTTATGAGAAAAGGTAATGCTTGATAATTGATATGAGCATACCTTCTATGCCAAAGCTCATTAGTGTTGACTTCGTCATGTACTAGAGCTTCTTCATTTTGTTCTAGTAGTCTATACAGATTTCCTTCACGACTTCTAATAACCCTAGCATCCTCTATGCTGGAATTCTTATGCCATGATAACACCTTTCCATCCATGAAGGCTATTTTGTTTCCGTTGTCTTCTAAACATGATATCGATACAAGATTCTTTTCTAAACCAGGTACATATAAAACATTGCTTAAGTGAACATGATTACCTGATTCCAACTTGACGGAGGCTTGTCCAAATCCTTCGACGGGGTAAGTGCTTTTGTCTCTAAGCTCCACTTTGTACGATGTCTTTCTCTCATTTATATTCGAGAATCTGGCTTGATCTCCCGTCATGTGCTTGGAATCTCCACTATCGATTATCCACATGTCATCTTCAATCGTCCCAGTAAGTGATGAGTAGTGTAAAAGACTGATTGTTTCACACATGTCTTCGGTTGACTGGTAACTGGTCATGCCTTGATCCAAAACTTCAACTTTGTCATTTCTGTCTTCTGAGAGAGCCAAGAGATGCGCTAAGTTAGGGCACATCTGAATATCTTCTTCTTGAGTGAGATGCTCCATCACAAGGTGTCGGATCAAAGATTTAGGGTTTCTGCAACTGCTTCTGCTAGTAACCCTAGCTGCAGTGTTTTGGAAACTGCTCCTGCTAGTAACCCTAGCGACAGTTCCTTAGCGAGCTCAATATCTTAGCGGCTATGTTTCCTTCCAGCATTTTAGGCTGAATGAAGGGGTCGTGGGCCCATAACCTGTTAGAATATAGAAGATTGTTCTCGTTTTACCATTGACGATACCCTCGTCACCCAACCATAATCCGAAGCCACCCTCCGAGCACCTTGACCTTGACAGAGAAGAGAATCCTGGTAGCAATCCAATAGCCAAGAGAGGCTAATGCACCAAGCAAGAATAGAAACCAAGCTGATCAGATATTCCCTCCCAGAATCTGGCGCACACTTTCCCAGAGACTTGCGCACAAAACTTCCATTGCACCTACGCAGATCTAGCTCTCTTTGCAACTGTTGAGATGTGAATAATGAGAATTGACGCCCTGTATTTATGGTAGTCTGGGCAGTTTTACTGGGGCCGACTTCTCCTTCTGGGTACTAATAAATTCATTTTAAATATATTTCTGTGGCCGACAACTTGTATAGGGTTTCCTTCATTTATTTGCTTCCTTCCGAAATATTCTAATCTCGTCATAGGTCACAATAGAGGTTCATACCTCCCGAAGCTACCATAATATTAACAAAGACAACCTTTCTCAATGGAGATATTGGGGAGGAAATATACATTGAGAAGCCAGATGATTTCGTGATACATGAGAAGGAGTCTCATGAGTGCAGGTTGAAAATGGCCTTGTATGGAATCAAGCAACCACCTCAAGCTTGGTATGCAAGGATTGATGGACACCTGATGATTTTTGGGCTTTAGCAAAAGTGTTGTCAATTCCATCCTGTACTACAAGACTGTTAATGGCGAGTCCTTGATTTTGGTCCTCTACGTTGATGATTTAGTCCTCACCGATACAGAGAGCCTTATTGTTAAATGCAAGTATGCATTGGCCTCTAAGTTTGAGATAACAAACCTTGGTATGATGCACTACTTCTTGGGACGAGAGGTGTGGCAGAGAATTGATTAGATCTTCCTGAGTCAGGGGAAGTACCCAATTGAGATATTCAAGAAGTTTAAGATACTGAACTTGAAGCCCATGACTACACCGATGATGATGAATATGAAGAAACTAAGTGTGTCTTCTTCTGATTATGACGAAATTGATCCGACTCTGTATAGAAAGTTGGTTGGATAATTGATGTATCTGGTTAACACCAGACCAAATAATTTCTATGCAGTGAGTGCACTTAGCCAGTTTATAAGTCAGCTGAGATATACACACTAGATTGTTGCGAAGCATGTGTTGAGATACTTACGAGGCATAGTTCGGCATGGTCTGAGATATACTTCCAGTATTGATATGATATGGCAAGAATATATTGACTCTGATTGGGCAGAGAGCGTAGTGGAAAGAAGGAGCACCTTCAGGTGTTGCTTCACTTTGGTATCTTCCATGGTTTCTCAGTGTAGCAGGAAACAAACTTCTATGGCTTTGAGCACAACAGAAGCAGAGTACATTGCATTAAGTATGACAGTCCGTGAAGCAGTGTGGCTTCACAAGCTCTGTGTAGATTTATTCGAACATGTGCTGGATTACACCATTATTCATTATGGTAACTAAAGTTGTGTGAAGATCTTTGATAATCCAGTGTTTCGTGACAAATCAAACCACCTTGAGATCAAGTACCATTTCATCCAAGACATGGTGTAGAGGAAGGAAGTATTGGTGCAGTGCCTTCCTACAAATGAGTAGGTTGTTGATGTTCTTACCAAACCAGGATGAAGTTTAACTACTTCTGTGACAGACTTGGCATGGCAAAGAATGCCTCCCTCGCTGAGAGGGAGTGTTGATGTTTGCAGCTTCCTAAGACATTCTCCATATCGTACTCCTCTGTGACTGAGTTGAGTTAATCTGTGAGGACACTTATCTGAGAAGGGATAAGTGGAACACTTATTCGAGAAGGAATAAGTGCAGTTGGGATTATAACCCAACGTCCCATGTGGAGAGCACATGAGGACATGTCAAGGGAGTTGACCCTTGACGCCATACACTATGGGAGTTGACCCTAGTGTTTCTAGAGGGTGTAGCCTCTAGAAGTCCACATGGAGTGCCATGTGTGACAAACTTTCTCCAGATTGTACCCCTCTGTGAATTGAGTTGAGTTGATATGTGAGGACACTTATCCGAGAAGGGATAAGTGGAACACTTATTCGAGAAGGAATAAGTGTAGTTGGGATTATAACCCAACGTCCCATGTGGAGAGCACATGATGACATGTCAAGGGAGTTGACCCTTCACGTCATACACTATGGGAGTTTACCCTAGTGTTTCTAGAGGGTGTAGCCTCTAGAAGTCCACATGGAGTGCCACGTGTGACAAAATTTCTCCAGATCGTACTCCTCTGTGAATTGAGTTGAGTTGATCTGTGAGGACACTTATCCGAGAAGGGATAAGTTGAACACTTATTTGAGAAGGAATAAGTGCATTTGGGCTTATAGCCCATCGTCCCATGTGGAGAGCACATGAGGACATGTCAAGGGAGTTGACCCTTGATGTCTCACACTATGGGGAGTTGACCCTAAGTGTTCCTAGAGGGAGTAGCCTCTAGAATTCCACATGGGAGTGCCATGTGTGACAAATCTTTTGTTACTATGGTGGTTTTGTACCACTGGCGGAGACTGTGTGTCTCTGGAAAGTAGTTGTGTACTACTATTGAAAGATACCTCCCTAGCTAAGAGGGAGTGTTGATGTTTCAGCATCGGGCATAACTTCTCCTAGATTGGGCTACAAACCAAAGGAGATAGGATACATTTATCACAAAGGTGCACTTGTGGTAAATGGGCCCAGACGTAGTCCTTCCTTGATCATGACAAAGAATAATATGGACTCGAGGTGCTTGAAGTGCTTTCCACGTGTCAGTTA
>ML797229.1:36270-53434 GCA_009831015.1 Picea engelmannii | reverse complement strand
TTTCCACGTGTCAGTTAGCATCAAGCCGACATTCACTCATAGGTGTGTGCCTGTGGTGAAAGATCTTGGTGTAGTCATTGTCCTAGTCATGTGACTTGACAAAGGACTGATAAAGACACAAGATGCTATATGATGTTACATGCGGACCCAAAGTGAGCCTAATCTTAGAGAGAGTTAATTGGTTCAGAGGGAGAGCCGTAGAAGGAGTTTCTCCTCGGTTCAGGTGGGAGAGAGATGTCTCCCAAGACTAACAGACAAGTGTCATGAGTCTAGGGTGAAGTTTGTATACTTCAAAGACAAGAGTGGCATGTTTGCAGAATGTCTCCCTCGTTGAGAGGGAGTGTTGATGTTTGGACAACATCGAGAAGACATTCTCTAAAGATAATAATTAATAATATAATTATTATTGATTATTAAATATAGTATATAATAAGTAAATGATAATAATAAATAGTTATTGATTATTCAAGGGACGCATCCTTTCATGGATGGTCACCTTATGTTCCCTATATATGGAACACTCATCATTGTAATAATAAATCGAATATCTCTCATATCTCATATGAAGAAAAACAACAGTTTAATGAACGATCATGTAAGTCCAAGTCATGGGAAGTACGGGTCGGTCTACAACAACATAGAAGCATGAAGAAGGGAGGAACAATGATAGCAGATGGGTATCAAGAAAGGACAAAGTTGTTGATGAGTATGAGCAAGGAGTTAATTGCACGAGGGCAAAGGACAAGGATTGCAACTCATGGAAAGAAGAGGTGGAGCGATGATGTTATGGGGGTTATAGTAAGATATTGAACTAGTATGGTGAGATTAAAAATGAAAGGCATTAACGACTGGGCGTTTGGGATGCATCTCCATTCAGTGGAATGTTGGGGAAAATTTGAGCAGTGGTAGCCGAGAGGAGATAGGGAGGGATGGGCTTAGAGAGGCTTGGTTACCTTGGGTTGCTCCAGCATCCACATACACAAGTGGAATTCGCAACGGAGATTTGTAGGTGGTCGAGCGAGATTCACACCAGGCGCTAGCACTAGTAGAAAACATTGGTGGGTGTTGGGATTCATGGGTAGTCTCGAATCTATGCACAACGAGGTGGCAGATTTCTTGTGCATAGGCACGATGACCAAGCACTACACCAAGGGCGAATAGGGGAAGATAAAGAGGATGTGCGGGGTTGTTGGGTTACCCTCGTCATCTAGTCTGGTGGCTCAAACCAGAGTAGCACGAGAAGCATGGGTGGTAGGGACTCGTTTTCACAACTTGTGCATTGATTTAGAGAAGCAGGAGGCTGCAAAAATGGAAGCGGCCATGCGAAATAAACAAATGGCAACCTCGAATGACAAAATTATGAATGAGGTGAAGGATTGGGTTCCTGACCCGATCTACTCACATAATCGAGATACAAAATACTTCAAGCTAGCAGAAACATATTGGATAGTGAAATCTCTGGTGGACTAGGCATTGGAGAAGCAACAAGAGGAGAACAGGGCCACCCTGCATGTCATTCATATTTTCGAGGGGAAGTTCAAGCTCTTGTGTAGATCACAGTTTAGGGTCAAGTTCAAAGTTTGTCTCAAGGGGGAACAAGGAAAGCCAGAAAGCCAACCAGATGAAACTTCCAGCTCTGAGGGTCCAAGGAGAAGCCAATCATGGTGGACGATGACTAGTCGACTCCAGGGTCTGGCCAGAAAGATGCTAAGGGCAAGGAGCTTCTCAACGTTGCAGTTGGTTGTCAAGTTTGAGGCTTGAGCTCTGTCTTGTTTTGATTTTGAAAGCTTAACAATTATGTTGGAACATATTAGATATATTTCTAGTTCGTATCATTATATGTCTATGTTTGAAGTAATCCCAGACCTTTGTAGTCTAAGTAGCGAAATAGTAGTTATGACAATGGCAACAATTGATGGCTTAAAGATTGGATCATGGATCTGATTTCCTGCATGGCAGAGCCCTGGTGATATGTTTGTATTTTTTTTAGTGTACATAATAGAAAATCTTAGACCCTATTTTTTCTTTTAAAAAGATAGATTTTATAATAATAATAATAATAATTTTATTATTATTATTGATTGTTTTATTTTATTTATGTAAAAAGAAATGTTTCAAGAATTATTGTTTTTTTCATAAAATATATTAATATATATAATGACAATGCATATTTTAGCATGTTGTTATATGACAGATAGTTTTTTAAATAATAATAATAACAATAATTTAATTTTAGGGCCACAACGAAGCTAGACACTAAAATGGTGTATGAGACCCCCTTGTTTGTGGGATAAGGAATCCCCTCCCCACATGTATATATACCCTATCCCTTTCGGGTTTGAATCCGTGACTTCCTAGGAGGAACACATATTCTTAACCATTAGACCCACATGTTGTTAAAATCATTTACTTTAGTTTCATTTTTATTTCACAAATTTGAATTTTCTTTTCTATTTAAATTAGTATTCACCAAGTAGCTTAAGTTTAGACTTTAATTGTTTGTATGGAATTTATATTTGTTTTCTCTAATATTATCCATCACCCCACCCTCATATGGGGGTAGGGAGGAGGTAATATTAGAGAAAGCATGTAGTATTCACTTTTATTGTTTGTTTGGTGTAAGAATAGAATAGATTTATAATTTGCACTTTTATTTATCATTAACTTAGATGGTTATTGTTTAACCTATGCAATTTCCATTGGTTGTGTAGAGAAGGCTCTACAAATGTAATTTTTTAAGATATTTTTTTTAGAATATTTTTTTTAAATGACTATCATTAGTGGAGGCCCACCACAACCTCCATTTATTATTACGAGTTAATGAGAGGTCAATGATTAGAGACTAAGATCAAAATAAATTCAAAGGAACCAATTAAGAAAAGTCAAAGGAACCAATTGAGAAAAGTCTTACTATTGGTGGCAAATAGTTTGCTTGGATAAGAGAAAAAAATACCAAACACTCAAATTCAAAACACATAGAAGTTTAAAGGAAATGTGGAATTTATAGGAGATTGTGCATTGATTTGTTAGTTTCTAGGGTCATGGCCCTCAAAATAAACATTGAGATTGTGTATCGCTACCAATTGGCAAGCCCCGAGACATTTGGTTCTGAAATTTTGCTTAAAACACTTCTTTGTAGCCATCTTTGCAAGAAAAGAAGAATGGGAGAAAATTGTCAAAAGAGGACATTATTTCCTTTATACAATTGGGTTTGTATATGAGATATTTGGATGTGAGTTTCCATTTTCATCTAGAAGACTTCTCTAAAACCTCAATATGGGTAAAGTTATATTTACTCATGTTTAAATTTTGGAAATGAGAAACACGAAATGGAATAGGTAATATGTTTGGCAAGTATTACAATCATGTTTGATAACAAAAGAAACGAGCCTAATAATTTGCGTCATATTTTTTTGTCTACTTAGATCTCATAAAGCCTCTTCTAAACTCAATGATCCTCCACTATGGAGGTATGAATGGTGAAATTCGATTGATCATGAAAGTATGATGTCCAAATATCGTTATTTCTATTAACATAAACATCTCCAAAGCAATTTTTCATATACCTAGAAATCGGCGAAAGAGCTACTATAGTAAGAAAAAGAAAATCAATGAGTATTGAGAGAATACAGATAAGTACAAAAAATGAGAGAGGAAGAAACTAGAGAAATAGTTAGGAGGGAAAATAATAGGGAGTTCAAAATATTAGGCACTAGATAACATGGAGGTGGATGGAGATTTAACTATCAGGTAAAAAAGGAGAATCGTCTTGTGATGGGAAATGAAAGGACGTGAAAAAAGGAGGAACAAAGGGAGACAAAACAATATTAAAACTTTTGGAACAACTATAAATGGGGAGATCGAGGATAAAACAAATGATTTAATAATGAAAAACAAAGGAACTAGAACAATTATAAGATTAGAAGTTAAATATTAGATGAAATCTATGGAGAATAGCTCAGAAAAAACAATACCAAACCAAAATGATCATACAAAGTTATTACATGAGAATCATATAATAGAAACCATAGTGAGAGAAGCTCAAATGAATTTGAAAGCATTGCATGATGACAATGAAAAATTAAGGACAATAAAGGAAAACGATAACAGAAAGAGGAATGATCCAGACTCTAGAAACTAGAGAGGGTTAAAAAGGAAATATGTCATACATGGAATCAATTTAGAACATTCAAAGGAAATGTAAAAAATAGTAGTAAAGGGATGGAAAGGATGTAAATGTATTGATATAAGATAAATCATGCAATCTAGAGGGTTTGTAGTTCTCTAGAAGCCAAGAAATGCTTTAATTTGAGAAGAGTAAAGAATGAATGGTGAACATCAATTAAGGTAATTTATTTTTTAAAGTTTTGTAATGAATGTTTATGCTCTTGTATATATAAATTAGAAACCTATTTGTTGGAATACATTGTAACGAACTAGACATTCATAGAGACAAGTGTAAACACATTGAAGGGAACTAGGATGATGGCTTGGGAAATAGATTTAGTGAATTATTCAATTGATCCCTATGAGGGATACCAAATCTGTGTTGATATTATGGTAGCTTCGGGAGGTATCAACCTCCATTGTGACCTTTGACAAGATTAGAATATTCCAAAAGCAAGAAAATAAGTGAATGTAACCCTAGAAGAGATGTTGGCTAAGAGAGATAATTAATATGAATTAATTAGTACCCAGAATGAGAAGTCGGCCCAGGCAGTCTGCCAGAACTAGTATAAATACAGGGCGCTAGTCTTCACTTTACACACAACTCTCAAAATCGCAAAGAGACACTTATGTGCACTGCAATTGGGTAGTCTTGTGCGCAAGTCCTGGAGAAGGTGTTGTCGCCAGTTTTGAAGTCTATAGTTTTTATCTTTCTATGCTGGACTCTCTGATCAGCTTTGGTTACTTCTTGCTTGGTGCATTAGCCTTGCTTGGCTATTGATTTTCTACTAGGATTCTTCTCTCCGTCAAGGTCAAGGTGCTCGAGGGTGGCTTCGACCTATGGTTGGATGACAATAGTGATATTGTCTATGGTTAAACGAGCACATTCTAACAGGTTATGGGCCCACACCTCCTTCATTCAGTCTAACCACTGGAAGGAAGCATAGCCATAAGGATACTAAGCTCGTTGAAGAACTGCTGCTAGGGTTTTCTAGCAGGAGTAGTTACCAAAGCACTGTCGCTATGGTTAGTAGCAGGTGCAGCTGCAGAAACCCTAAAACCCTGATCCAACACCTTATGATGGAACATCTCACTCAAGAAGAAGGTATTCAAGTGTGCCTTAGTCCAGTGCACCTCTTGGCACTCTCAGAAGGCAGAAACGTCAAAGTTGAAATGTTGGATCAAAGCGTGACCAGTCACCAGTCAACCGAAATCATGAATGAAAAGACTAGTCATCTATACTACTTAGCACTCACATGAAAAGAAGACATCGCACAAGGTAGAGCTTGAAGACAAAATCACTTACCAAGTCGAAGGAATTGGACAAGTCTCCGTCAAGTTGAAAACAGGTAACAATGTTCATTTGAGCAATGTCTTATATGTACTTGATTTAGAAAAGAATCTTGTATCCATATATTGCCTAGAAGACAAAGGAAATAGAATAGCTTTCATAGATGGAAAAGTGTTGTCTTGGCATAAAGACTCTAGCATAGAGAATGCTAGGGTTATTGGAACCCATGAAGGAAATCTATATCAACTACTAGAACAAAATGATGAAGCTCTTGTACATGATGAAGTCAATCCCAATGAACTTTGGCACATAAGGTACGCTCATATTAACTATCAAGCATTACCTTTTCTCAAAAAGATGGTTGATGGAATAACATAATTATAGTCTACACATGAAGGAATTTGCAAAGGATGTGCTCTAGGAAAGAATATCAAGAAACCATTCCCAAGCAACAATAATAGATCTAAGGAGATTGTAGATCTAATACATTCAGATGTTTGCGGTCCGATGCCAGTGAAATATCTAGGAGGTTCTCTTTACTACGTAATATTCATAGATGGTTACTCAATAAAGACTTGGTTATATCTCTTGAATACAAAGGACGAAGTGTTCAACAAGTTTCAAGAATTCAAAGTAGAGGTAGAGAACCTCACAAACAAGAAAATCAAGGCCTTGAGAACAAATAATGGAGGAGAATACACATCAAAGGAATTCGTTTCCTTTTGCAAATCGACAGGGATTAGGAGGGAGATGATTGTTCCTCATAATCCTTAACAAAATGGTGTAGCAGAAAGGAAGAAAAAATCTATTGAAGAAACTATGAAGGCATTACTAAACGATCAAGGTTTTTATGGGGAGAAGCAGCCATGACAACAATATATGTTCATAACAAAAGTCCTTGCCGCATATTGAAAGATATGACTCCAGAAGAAGCCTTCTCAGGAAATAAACCTAATCTGGAAAACCTAAGAATCTTTGGATGCCTTGTTTACTTACACATTCCCAAGGAGAAAAGGAATAAATTAGAACCCTCAGGAAATAAGGGCATATTTGTGGGATATAGTAAATCATCCAAAGCCTATATACTCCCAGAACAACATAAGATTAAAGTCAGCAAAGACGTGACCTTCAATGAAAAGATAGATTTCAAGAAATACATAGAAGAAATTATAGAAGAGAAGAGAAGAGTATGAAGAGCCTTTTGAAGAAGGCACATGTCTTCCAGAAAATCAAAATGAAGAAAAAGAACAACTTGAACATCCGACGCAACCATGTGAGACCATTGATTCAGACACTGTACCCAAGGCCAATAAACGACCAGCTTGGCTTGAAGCTACCCTACAAGAAGCAGAAAATCTCAAGGCCCCAAGTGGGAACTTCAGAAAAAAGTAAGAAGCCCAAAAGATTCTCCAGCTATGCAGCATGTATGACAAAGCTTCTAGACGAAGAACCTACCACGTTTGAAGAGGCAGTTCATAAGAAACAATGGAAAGAATCCATGATAGAAGAACACAAGTCCATCATGAAAAATGATGTATGGGAAATTGTGCCTGGACATAAAGAAAAATCAGTAGTAACATCAAAATGGGTATATAAGGTCAAACATGCAACAGACGGAAGCGTGGACAAATATAAAGCAAGGTTCGTAGCTAGAGGGTTCTCCCAGGAGGAGGGAGAAGACTATGATGAAACATTTGCTTCGGTTTTCAGATATACTTCCATTAGATCTATCATGTCTCTTGTCACTTCCATGGGATGGAGTTTACATCAGATGGATGTAAAGACAACTTTCCTCAATAGAGGAATGAAAGAAGAAGTATACATTGAACAACCTCAAGGGTTTGAAGTACATTGCAGATACACTCATGTTTGTAGACTAAAGAAAGATTTATATGGATTCAAGCAAGCTCCAAGATCTTGGTATGCGAGAATAGACAACTACCTAATGAGACTTGGTTTCTCCAAAAGTCATGCAGATCCAAATCTTTACTACAAAGTCGTGAACAATGCACCTATTATTCTACTGCTATATGTTGACAATCTATTCCTAACAGGTGAAGAGTCTCTCATCATCCAGTGCAAAAAGGAACTAGCTTCTGAGTTTGATATGAAATATCTTGGTCTCATGCATTATTACTTGGGACTAGAAGTATGGCGAAAGAGTGGTGAAGTATTCCTTGGACAAGGAAAATATGCAATAAAGATTCTTCAGAAGTTTGGAATGATGGATTGCAAATCCATGGACACTCCTATGACCAAAGATATAAGAAAAGTAAGAGATTTAGATTCTGATCCAGTAGATCCATCACTATATCGACAATTGATTGGGTCATTGATGTATTTAGTAAATACTCGACCAAACATTTACTTTGTCGTGGACACACTAAGCCAGTTCCAGGTGGAACCTAGACATGAGCATTGGACAGCTGCAAAACATGTTCTAAGGTATATCTGTGGGACACTAAACTATGGTTTAAGATATACAACATCCAGTGATATACAACTTAATGGATTCATAGATTCAGATTGGGCAGGAAGTGCAGAAGACAGAAAGAGTACTTCGAGGACGTGTTTCATCTTGGGCTCCACTATGATATCTTGGGGCAACAGGAAACATAAGTCTGTATCACTCAGCACAGCAGAAGAATAATATATCGCAACATGTGAGGCATGTACAAAAGCAATATGGATGAGAAAGATGATTTCTGGATTGTTTGATCAGGTTCCAGATTCGACCATAATACACTGTGACAATCAGAGTTATATAAGGCTATCAGAACACCCAGTGTTTCATGAACAGTCGAAACACATTGAGATCAAATACTACTTTATTCGAGATAAAGTCCAGGAAGGGGAAGTAAAGCTCCAGTATATCCCCACATATGAGAAGACAATAGATATCCTGACAAAGCCTCTGTATAGAATAAAGTTTGCATATTTCCGAGACAAATTGGGGATTGTGGAAACAACTCCCTTAGTTGAAAGGGAAGATACTCTCCAGGTTGGGAGGGATCACTAACATATAATTAATTTGAGGACAGTTATTTTCAAGTTCGAAAACTGGTCTAGCTTGGGAAGTTCCTTTCCAGTTCGGAAAGTGATTGAGATTTATGACGAGCAGGCATTTTCCAGTTCGAAAAATGGTCCAGATCGAACGATCATTTTTGTAATGAAAATGGTTCGATGGATTGTTGATGTACCATAGAAAACGTTTTCCCTTGTGGTTAACTTGGGAAATGGTCCAGGATAGTCTCTTTTCTTCATGGTCACTCTCGGTAATGGTCAAGGATACTAGTCCGCCTCGCCGGATAGTCATTCTTTCGAAGCTCACAGTTGTGAGAAGTTTTGAAGAATGGTCTGTTTTGGATGTTGGTGCAGGACAGTCATTTCCTTAGGAAATGGTCCAGACAGTCATTCCCTAAGACAGATTCATTCTCTCTAGGTTGCACTTTTTTTAGTGCCGGAGGAATGGCCCAGATAGGTGAATGGTCCAAGTTTAGAAATCAGGGACAAGCATTCCATAGGGCAGATTCATTCTCTCTAAGGTGCGCTTTATTTAGTGTCGGAGGAATGGCCCGGATAGGGAATGGTCCAGGCTCAAAATCAGGACAATTATTCTTCCTTGCTTGAAAAGAATAGTCCAGATAGCCCATTATTGATGTTCTACTCCGAGGGAAGATGCTCTTCCAGATCTCACATATGTGAGTGGAAGAATGGCCCAGATGACTCAGTTTATATCATAACATTGTTTATGTGCAGGTTGATATCAGTTGATATGATTACTATGGAGACTGTATGTCTCTAGACAGTAGAGGTATTCTACTATGGTGGATATGTTCCATTGTTTGTGATTATGTGTCACGGATTGAGTAGTTGTGTACTACTATGGATAAACACAGTTGTGTTCTATCAGTTGACATTGTACCAGTTGTCATGGAGATTGCTCATGATTTTATTAGCCTGTGTGGCTATAATGATGCTACTAGTTGAATGCTACCATTATTAGTTATACCTCCCTAGCTAGGAGGGAGTGTTGATATTATGGTAGCTTCGGGAGGTATCAACCTCCATTGTGACCTTTGACAAGATCAGAATATTTAGAAAGCGGGAAAAGAAGTGAATGTAACCCTAGAAGAGATGTCATCTAAGAGAGATAATTAATATGAATTAATTAGTACCCAAAATGAGAAGTTGGCCCAGGCAGTCTGCCAGAACTAGTATAAATACAGGGTGCCAATATTCATTTTAAACACAACTCTCAGTATCACAGAGAGACACTTGTGCGCACTACAGTTGGGCAGTCTTGTGCGCAAGTCCCGAAGAAGGTGTTACCGCCAGTTCTGAAGTCTATAGTTTCTATCTTTCTGGGTTGGACTATCTAATAAGCTTTGGTTACTTATTGCTTGGTGCATTAGCCTTGCTTGGCTATTGATTTGCTACCAGGATTCTTCTCTCTGTCAAGGTCAAGGTGCTCGGGGGTGGCTTCGGCCTATGGTTGGGTGACAATAGTGATATTGTCTATGGTTAAACGCGCACATTCTAACAATCTGGTCTTCCCCAAAGATTAGGGATGAGTTTTTTTTTTTATCTCTATAGAAGACAATATTGCTAGGGTTCAAGGGTCCAAAAATTAGTCAAAAAAGGATTTAGGACAAAACAAAAAAGTGGGTTCAAAGGGGGTCCGACCATTTTTTGTAGGTACAAAGAGGGCCTTTAATGACTTCCCTTTACTTCAAACCCTAGTGGAATTTACTCCATTGGTTGACAGGTACAATAATCAGGTGGTAGAGGTGTTTAATACACCTCTATTTTTATTACCCACAACACATATGTAGAACATGGGATTTAAATTTATTATTCTATGAGGTATACACTAGAGTGAGTTCCTAGGGTTGTTGGAAGCTTATGGTAATGTGAAGGGGCAAGAATTATTGTGTAGATGCTCAAGCTTCATAAGGAAGAATCTAGATTGTGCTTCTTTATGTAGAGAATCCAAAGCTAAGGAAAAGGACAAGCTCTTACTTGATTCTCCTCAAAAAGAGAAGAAAACTCACTGTGTGACAGAGCAAAGGAAATCTGCAATAAATATGTCTTTGTGAGTAGATGTTTGATTGGATCAAGTCTAAGAATTATATGGGAAGGATCTTCTTGGAAAATTCCAATGAAGATATATCTTGTAGATAACCCTAAATAATTGAATCAATAGCAATTGGTCTTAGATTCTATGTTACAACCTTATCTTTCATTTACTTGCTAGGGGTGGGTTAGGTTTTAAGTTAAAATCTAAAGAGGATGTGCAAAATATCATGAAAGGTAGTTAGTTTTGGGCCTTTCATACTTGTCTCTTTGAGCCTCATCTACATGTTTCGACGTTGTAATAAAGGCGTTGGGGATAATACCCATCTGGTTGAAGATGTACATATTACCCTTGGATCTTTGGATAGAGAAGACTTTCATTAAGATAAGTAATTCTTTAGGTAAATCCCCAACTTTTGATCCCCGGATGGTAATGTATATGTGTACATGATGAATGGATAAAAGAAAAATAATGTAATATGTAATGGTACATTGATAATAACAAAATGCATCAAAGGCTATAGATGGAGAAGGACAAAAAACATGTGGGGCTATGATTCCACAAGAGGGGAAAGAAAGGGGGCTTAGGGGGCTCAAGAGGGCCAACGAAAATAAAATGATATTTTATTTTAGCCTAAGTCCTTAAACCTTGGATTTAGTAAGTCTTGCTTTACAATTATCTTAAGTCCTATCGACCCAGGAATTGGTGGACAAGAGAGAAACATGCACTTCCCATGAAGACATGTGGGTTAACATTGGCATGAAAATGCATTCCATAGTTTTGGGCATGCAAAAGGGATTTGATGTTCATTGTTCATTGGGATCTTTGTTTCTAAGCCTAAGCCTAAGTTGATGCACGAATGTTGTAATAGAATTATGAGATTCGTTGTCATAAAATTTATGTGGAAATTATGTATGTGTGTAAGTGGAAATTATTGTCATTGAGAAAAATTAGTGGCAACCAAGAATTTCTAGAGTCCTCAATAGTGAGATTTCATGGTTGGTTTTTGTAGGTGCCCATAAGGGAAGTGGGATAGCCTGAGGGACTGCATGGAAGAAAAGGGGATCCCATTCCTTGGGTTGTGTATGATGAAAGGGAAAGAGAACTACTAGATTTGGATCGCCACAAGAGGTTACAAACTATGATAACCGGGGATCTATGAGGAGAGTTTTAGCCAATAATAGGTGATTTCTCCCTTGTGGACTCATAGCCTTAGCTTGGGGGTGGCTATGTTGCAGAACGATTAAGGGAAACAAAGAACCTATGGTTGGGTGGAATGTCCTTTGCCTACAACCAGTTGGTGATTAATTTCTAGAAAGATAAGTGTTATAATTTATCCATGATTATGCTGATTTAATGTTGTTTATGTTACGAATTAAATGTTGTTATGTTTGCATGTATAAGTCTGCGTATGTAACTATGATTGATTAATTGTGTTTGCATGAGCTTGCATTGTCATATTTGTCTACATTAATCAATTTATAATAGGATAGTGAGGAATTATGGTATCAAATCTATTAAATGTGGATTCAATCTTAATCAGACGACTAAGTACATTACAAAATGGTATCAAAGCAAGAAATTGATGGAAAATTGTGGTTTCAACAAATACCCCATAGCCTCAATGGTGGACATAGTGTATTGGGTATGTTACAAAGTGGTATTAGAGCTATTGGTTACAACACTAGGTGTTAACRCCCTGTAAATTTCCTAGAGGTTGTCAGGAAAGAAGAAATCTACGAGAGGTAACTTTATCCAACCGCTTCGAAGYTGGGATCTAGCCCTACCAACTTCAGAGAGGGATCTCTCTATATGATTTAGATATGTTTCAAATTTAAAGTATTAGGCTAGGTAAACAAATAAGTTGGTTTTGTTGTTGTAGTGTTTGTCAGGTTGGCTGAGATAGTTTACACATCCGTTGGGCTATGGGGTCCATATCGTAAGAATGAAATCCAAACCAGAAAACAAAGAAAACCTTTCACAGGGCGAGATAATATAATCACTGGATTCTTTTAGTAGCATAAATGAGGAAAAGCAAAAAAAGGTGAGAAGGTCTGTTACAATAAATAAGCAGTGAAGAATTTCTTTATCATAAAATCAGAAGATAAAACATAAAAATCTTTCAAAGTGTGAAACAGGGTATACGAAGATAAATCCTGCAACATTCATTACTTTCAAAGATTAGATTGAGCAAACAATGTGATAACTAAGCGAGGATAACATTAAACTTAGAAAGAAAAACATCACCAGTGAATACACACAAGAATCCTGTAAAAATGCCTCTTTGTATTAATGGAAGATCTCTTGAAAAGTATTACACTCTGATAGCTCGCGGGGCATAAAGATCAACCCTCAATACTTTGAAAAGTGAAGTATTTATAACCCAAAATTACAAACGATCCTGTCGTTAAAGATCAGGACGTGGTAAATCTATTTTTAGCCTAACTAACTTAACAACCTACAGAAATCTAGGAACTGTTTGGTGATGTGTCGCAACTGCATGCTGTTTTCTGGGTGAGCCGTTCGGGAGGCCTCTACACGACCTCATCTGATTGGATAGGTGACTGGGCTGGGACAGCTCATCTGCTACTCGATCAGGTCACAAATCTCTTCCCATCAAAGATGACTGGGAACGTTGACTTTGAGTAGCCTTCGGTAGACTTCATCCATTTCTGTGTATTTGGTGAAGGTAGGCTTGGTGATGAAGATATACCGGATCTCATGCTGAATGTTGATGTCCAACTGAAGTGCATCTAGGAATGCCTTGCCAGTGATGCTGCCTTGAATTCCTAAAAACTTTGAACTATCCTTAGCCACATCGACTAGTCTCTTTTTGTAGTCTGGGAGTGTCATCAATTTGTCGTTTATCACCTTCAGACCAGGAAGACATTTCTTCTGTAGAGCCTCAATCTTGCTGAAAAACTTTTGTACCCCTTGGTCCATGGCCTGAACCTTTTCTTCCAGTTGTAGCATCAATCCTCTCTTGGTCAAGACTCTCTTGACCTCAAGGATGGTCTCTGTTCTATATTCAATTCTCAGCTCTTCCAATTCCTCTCTGGTTTTAGAATTTAGGAACTTGATGATTTCATTAGCCTATGTGGGCATCTCTCCCAATTCTGATATGATTTTCTCGATGGCCTGTTTTCTTCTCTGCACCAATTCGTTTTGCTCAAACATAATCTGTATCATTGGCCATATCTCATTCATAGACTTCGTGATGTCTGTCTAGACACTTTCTTTAACTTCGGCCAACGTTTTTCCTACCACTGTTTGCTTTCAGAGTTGTTGTAACTCTTGTTTGAGTTGGTCTGATACCTATTTTTCCTTGGAAAAGTTGGTTTGATAAGAAGTTTTGAGTTCCTGAAGGTTCTCAATCTCTTTTTTGAGCCTGCTAATCTCTGTCTCCTGCAGGTTCATGTTTTCCATAGATTTGGCCAATTCGACCGTCTTTTCCTGAGACGTCAGTGGATTCGCCGATGGGACTTCTGCTAGTGATGCTGTGCTCACTCCTGAGAGTGGAACTGCACTCAGTGGAATGACTTCCACGGGCTTCAACTGTTCTTTCTCTTTCATTAGCTTTTCCATTTCAGCTTCCATTTCTTTCAGTTGTGCATTTTGTTCCATGATTAATTTAAGCATCTCATCTTTTTCTCCTTCTGTTTCTGCTATTTCCTTCGCCTGCCAGTCTACTGTTGGTGGAAACTTAAATTGTTTCCTTAAGACGCTATGTCTGTGTTTTTCTTCTTGATCATATCCTCGACTGCTTTCACATTCGAGGGATCGTACCCGATCTTGAGGACCAATTCCTCCAATGTCTTGATCCTGTTGTCTTTGGCAAAGAATGATATCTTCTCCAACTTCAACTGTGTCTGGACGTTGTTCAGAGACACTTGTAATCTAAAGGCGGTAGTGGAAGCATGTTCCAGCGTGGAGAAAACCGTTTCTCCCATCTGCTTGTGTAAATCCATTTGATCGGCAGGGTGCACGTCTTTGGTTTGGAATTCAAAAGTAGCCCTTTTGTAATCAGTGATTACCTTTGGGTCTGGAACCTGTGCTTGGAGGAATGCCATGTGCATTCTTCCCTTCTCTGTGCCAAATGCCGATAACAACCTGTGTTGTGTAGACGATGTCTTCTTCCAGAATTGGGCGTATGTGCTGCTGGTCAGAGTCTGATTCTTTTTATTGATCAGATCATATTTCTTAAAGATACTGAGCTTCAGACCTGTCTTGCCTAGCTGATTGATCAATGGGGTATCTGTAGGATTCTTTGGTAACAATGTGGTTATAATCTGCTTGCCGCTTGTATTGAGAAGTGACCGATCAGCCTCTGTCACTGTAATAGATGGAACTTCCTTCTCTCCAACCGGGTCAAGATCTGTGGTCTTGAGCCTTTTGGTATGCAGTCGAAATTATTCTAATGACACTTCAGTGACAGGAGGTGACAAATCCTTCCTAGACCTTTTCTCCTTCAGAGCATGTGGTGTGGTTGTCTTTGATACAATGATAGAGTTGTCTTGTTGTTGTCACTGTAATAGATGGAACTTCCTTCTCTCCAACCGGGTCAAGATCTGTGGTCTTGAGCCTTTTGGTATGTAGTCGAAATTATTCTAATGACACTTCAGTGACAGGAGGTGACAAATCCTTCCTAGACCTTTTCTCCTTCAGAGCATGTGGTGTGGTTGTCTGTGATACAATGATAGAGTTGTCTTGTTGTTCTGTATCGACCAAAGTATTTGGTTCCCATCCTGTCTGATTTGCAAATTTTTCTATCTCAGGCCTAGATTCGTGGACATACAAGATGTTCTTGTTTTTCACCCTCATTTCAGAAATAATCCCACATGGATCATAGTGCCATGTGAAACTCATAAAGAATTTCATTTCCTTCAGCAGCCTGTCTGCTTCTTCCCCTGCACTTCGATTGTTGCAGATGAAAGACCCAATTTGCCCTTTGATTCTGAGTTGTTGCTTTTTCTTTAAAGACACAAAGTGAATATCATCAGAGTTTATCATCTGTCTTATGTATTCCAGAGAAAAAATTCTGACAGGTAAGTATTTGGACAGTTTATACGGGGCCAACTCACACCCATAGATTATGATCTCAGTGTGATCTTGGTACAAGTACCAATCGCCAGTCTTTGTATGATTCGAGAGATGTAGGATCCTTTGAACTTCGTCATTAATCCTGGGTTCTGGTCTGCCACTAAGCATACTCACCACTGGGTGGTAGAACTGATCAATGAACTGCTTGAAATTGAAGTCCGTGGAGTTATGTCTGAGCAGAGACGTCCATGCGGTCACTGCCTGGGGTCTGGCATCTCCGTCCATCTTCTGCATGGAAAAAGTAAATTTGTCCGCTTGGAAGAAAACGAACAGGTATGCCAGTATTGAAGAATATCGAAACATGCCTTCTGTGGCGAAATTGACAAATTGCTCATGAATATTATTCGCCAGGAACATGCTGAAATCGAACTGTGTAGTGGGCTTCTCATCGGTGGAGAAAATAGACAAAAACCCCAAAATGGGTTCATCTACCCACAGATCTGAATAATAACCCAGCAAGGCACATAAGGACGTGATAACCTGGTTTCCTTTGGTTGAGAACATGGAGGAAAGATAAGGGGGATTTGTAGCGGGGAGCTGAGAGCATTGTGGAAGAAAGAGCTCAAATATTTGAGCTCTTTGAGGAAAAGTCATCTTCTGGTATAATTCTGTAAGGATTTCAAGGTTTAAAGGTGATGTGGAGTCGGCTCGGGATATTTGCATCATTTGGTCGATGGCTTCTGGCGTGATGAGGAAAAGAACTTCCCCGGAGGAGGATACGATGGCTCTTTGCTCGGGGATATAGTGGGCTTGGCACTTGAGGGAAAACTCTGGGAAATGGTGAATCTGAGGGAAGAGATACAGGGGTAGGTTGGACTCCCAGAGTCCAATTTTGTCTCTCTGGTCCAGGAAAACTTCCTTGAGCCATGACTGAAGGTCTGTGAAGTCGAAATTGCACTTAGTATCTACGATTAAGTAATCTTTGTCGGCCAGTGGAATCCTGTTGAGGTCGACAGGAGGCGGGAGAAACTGATTCTCCTCTCCTTCTGCTCGTTTTGACTTTGGTGCCATTACTGTAACAATACCTGCAAATAAAACAACGTTAGCAGGGATGACTGTAGATAGGGGCGACTGGCTGTAACAGAGAAGAAAACGGGGTAAATTCTCTGGTGCGATGAGTGGGTAAAAGGTAAAGGAATGAAGAGTGCGGGTAATTTTGAGTAAATGGGTATCTGTTGGGCACGGGGGACAGGTCAACTAGTTAACAGATAGGTTATCCAGTAATAAATGGCCAACGGGTCACTTAGAGTGCGAAATGGAAGGTGACAGTGACTGAAGGATATAGATGGGTGATGTGGCAGTTATCGATTGGGGGAAACATCATGGTGAGGGGGCTTGCCACGAGTGAATGAGGGGGATGGACTGACGGAGTTTATGGGATGGGAATATTTTGGAAAGGTGGATGATGATGTCAGGAGATGATATGATATGTCAGACAGTGAAAGGCGGTGGGATTCGAGACCAGTAGATTCATGCCACGTACAGATAGGGGGCCAGCCAGAGTGAGATTCCATTCCGGACCCCCCCCC